>JAEANM010010355.1:0-15838 GCA_017656035.1 Myanophis thanlyinensis
GACAATGTTTTCAATAAAATCTTATTCTTTGGACTTTGCTTCTCTGGAATTCTGATTGCATTGATGATGTTGTGTGATTACTCTTGACAGGTATGTCAAGAGTAATCACATGAGGCTGATCAAACACAGGCACCACCTGAGCACCTGGAAAAGCCAGAAAATGACATACGATTTCAGAGCCCACACATGTGACAAGTAGAGAACAGAGAAAGTCTGTTTGACTCCTCACCTAGCAAAGAAGAAAACCTTCTAATTCGTGACAGCTGGCTACAACCTATCAAGGAATCTACTTTGCCTGTTTTCTTTGCTGGAAATGTCTGACATCCAGGTCATGTACAACATGTATGTGTGATTTTGGTTATTGGGCCTTTCACCTTTGGAGTGGCTGATAACCTCGACCTGACTTTGAACGCTGAGCTGGTTCTAGATGATTCTTTGGTATGCTCCAGTTTTCAAAGCAAACCTTGCAGACAAGCTTTGGCTTTGTTTGCATTTCTTGTTTCCCTGTAACTTCTTCAGCCTAATAAATTTATAATTATCCAAGAAAGTGTGCACACATGTGTGTGGCTGAAGCCTGCAGCAGGGCACTAAGGATATTAAGTTCACAAATTTCCTTTTCTAATCACTTCCAGAAATTACTTGCTAACTGCTTTTCAGCTATTATGAACCTTTAGTTTGACAAGTTTTGTAGCATCAGGTGTTTCCTTCAATCCTTAGCCAAATAAGTTTTAACTAAAAGTTTAAAAATTTAAACACTTTTTTTAATAAACAGCAAAAGTTTGATTTTAGACCGTTAAAATGAACTAAGGGTCCAGATAAATATGAAATAAGATTTTGAAATTAATTATAAAGAATCCTTCTTGTGGCATAATGCTTTTGTTTTGCTTGTTTTCCCTTTCTTTTAGGTAATAACACTTTAAAAATTAGGTATTAAAGCAAACTAAACATTATAAATAAAGGTGATGCAAACTCACAATTACAGAATTAAGCAAAGTATTTTAACATTAGACAATAACTAGAGGTAATTTTGAACAATGGATCCAGAAGTTCATTTTAAGAGTATCTGCCTCTATAGATAGACTATTCAAAAGATGTCATGGAAAAGAACAAGTTCTATCCGACAATATCAATACTAATTTGACAGAGAACGTAAAAATGACAGGGTACAAGAACAACATGGAAAAATATGTTACCTTAGTCATACAAAAGAAACAATTTTTAGAACATAAAAATTAAACACGAATCTCCGTATCAAGGGTTGGAAATCTATACTAAAGATTTGCAATTTTTCCTCAAAGGGGAAAAAAAACCCTGTAATGACTTATTTTATCACAGTTTTAATCTTTAAATTTAATCCATGAAATGTGAAAGCGTATTGATACAAAGAGGCACTGATCAAAAAAGACAACAATTATGCATATAATTCTGAGTTCTTTCTAAAAGTAAGGAAGAGAATATAATGAAACAGACCACGCTCCATGTGAAAGCTCAAATGATGGAAAACACTATCCATTTAAACTACTTTCATTCCTTTCATTTTATCAGAGTTTGTATAATGCAAACTGTACTAATAATTATTACTAATTATCACTAAAACCTTCAAAGCCCATTGTTTACTAGGATTAGTCTTTAACCTTGTATCTTTTTATTTTATGTTTTATTGATTTTATTGTAATTTCTTTGATTGTTGTGAAATGCCCACAGTCACTAAACTTTGGGCAACATACAAGTTTAAAAGATATCATTTGTTGCACAGCCAGCTAGACTTTTTGACTAGATTTAGCATTTTTATCCATCTATGCAATCCTTCATTATTATTATTATTACAAGAGCTACTGTATATCCAATTCAATAAAATAAGATGGATGCAATGCTTTTTAAAAAATAAAATAAGATGGATGAATTCAAAATAAAAACAAAAAACTTTGGAACTGCCAAGATAGCAACAAATCTGGAAGAGATTAGAAAAATAATTTTCTCAACTAAAATTAAGCAAGATAATATCTGAAAAAAATAAACATTTTGTGGAAAACAGTAATGCTTTTTTTACAAAATGATATGATTTACTGGAACAAATCATACTGAATCAAATCAAACTATTTCTATCATATTATTTGAAGAGGAATGACAATTTGCAAAGAAAAGCAGCAAAAAGTGTTAGAGTGATTTTCTGTTTATTGTATGAATAGAGGGAGGAAAATGTCAAAGAAACTCTCAATAGCCTCATTCAAACAATAAAAAATAAATTGGAATGTCTAGTCTCTGAATTTACATTGGGTAAAACATTTTATTACTAACTTCCTTAGTACTTTTCTGAGCAGAAAAGCAGAATGTAAACTGTATAAATAATGAATTACATAGTACAAATATAAAAGGCAATAGAAAGCCAAATGATAAAAGAAAATTCTAAAAAAATAAGAAACTAAAAATACCTGCAATATAAGATCCTTGAAGTCATATACTAAAAATATTTTACCTTTATCAAGGTAAGAAAATCCTAATGAACAAAATGCTACAGATACTGATTCCTACATTTGCTGTTCCTACATTTTTATAATATCTATTCTAGCAAAACATAATAATCAACAGAATGGCCAGACTGATGATGTAACTTAATAGGAAACAACCCTAGATTTTTAACTTCTAGATTTTGACTCACAAAGAGGGGAGCACTACAAATTTAAAAGTCATTCTATCTCCATTTACTCATTAATACGTTTCATTAAGCTTAGTGGGGGTTACTTCTGAGAAGGCACACATGGTATTTACATGCTAAAATTACATCAGAGCATCGTGACTCTTTAATTAGAGTGCTAGCAAGTATACATGCAGGACACCAATGCCAAAGGAAGATATTTAGAAGAATAGTAAGGAAAATATTACTTCAATATCTCATTACCTTGTCAATATGAGGATGCCAATATTCATCATGGGTTGTTTTTGCTTCTGAGTTATTTATTCTAGAGAAGAAAGTTGGTTTCGTCAAATACATGGAAGACGAGCTGATGCCAAAAGCAAGAGCTATTTTTTGTTGAATTCTTAGCCTCACATCACTACAAACGAGAAAAGAGCACCAGAACTTAGTAAACGTCCGCACAAAATATTGATTTACAAGACACTCCAAAGTATAAAACACAGCTAGGTTTAGAAGAGGAAAACAACAAAAAAGTTTTTGGTCTCCACACACCCCATTTTCAGTCCTTTTTTTATTTATTCTTTTGCCTGTTTGGGGGGCATTTTTGGGCCCATTTTCAGGGCTTTTTCAGCCCATTTTTTGCCCGGCTTTGAGGCTTTGGGGCCCATTTTTGTGGCTTTTTGACCTGTTTTTGAGACTTTTTTCAGCTCATTTTTGAAGCTTTTTTGGCCCATTTTTAAAGCTTTTTTGGCTCCTGTTTGAGGCTTTTTTAAACTGATTTTTGAGGGTTTTTTTACCCATTTTTAAGGCTTTTTTGGCCTTTCAGGCTTTTTTGGCCCATTTTTTTCTGAAGAAAGCCCTGAAAATCGGCCAAAAATCCTTCAAAAACTGGCCAAAAATAGCCTCAAAAATGGGCCCAAAAAGGCCAGAAAAAGGCCAGAAAACAGGCCACATGGAGGCCAAAAAAACGGCTGGTGGGTGGGCGGGACTTCTGCAACATTTGCTGTATAAGCAGCACAAATATTTTCACCCACTTTTTTTGGGGGGGGGTGAGTCTTATATGCTGTAAAATATGGTATTTTAAGTATGTTCTTTTATTTTACAATATCTAATATACACAAAGTATTAAAAGAAGTCCATGCAATTCTGTATGTGTAACACAATTAATTATAATACATCATGGGTAGGAGCCTTAGAGAGAATAAACTGCATTAATTTGTTCATAGTTCAGTTCAGTTCAGTTCTGAAGCTTCCAATAATACAAATATTGTATATAACCTGGACTTTATACTCTACTACTACAACCTCCAATCTGAAAAAAGTGTAATTTGATTTTTTTTTCCCTGTGATCGGTTTCACACATCACATGTCATAAATCAGATTTATAAATCACAACAGGTGAATTCAATCTTGCTATGGAAAAGCATTTCGCCCAACAAACACTGTTATTAATGGAAGTGGAGACCAAGAGAATTTCTGGAACTGTTGAGTGGAAGGCCTGAAACAGAGTGGGAACCAGTTATTATCTAAAAACTAGGCAGCTTTTTCCTGCTTTCAAGTCAGAAGGGAATTGGCCAATATTCAAACAGGTGGAAAGAAAACACTTAGAATTTAAGCCAATGCTGTAAACTCTAAGTAGTCTCTGAGTTATGACTCTTGGTTCAGAAACCAAAGTTACAGACGCACTGAGAATGAATGGTACTTAAGCCCTGTCACCAAATTTACGGCCATTGCAGCATCCCTGAAGTCATGTAATCAAAATTTGAGTACTTGGCAGCCCACCTGCACTTAAAAATCACCAATTCACTTCAATTCTCCCCACCCCCACATCTTTTGGCCCCCTGTATTCTTTAGCCCCTACTGTCCTGCCTTCTACTGCCCCTCCATTGACCTTTGAGCATTTGAGCACAATATATTTGAATGTTTCTCTACCATGTGACAGAATCCAACGCCCACATTCTCTATTTTTATCAACAATGGAAGATTTAGAAGAAAAAAATTATCTATCTAAACACTGTGCTTCCCAGCCTTTTTCTTCATAACTCAAAACTGCTTATCAGAAAGTCTTATTGAATGTTGAGTTGTAATTTTGATCGGTTGCTGAACAAATGGTAATCATTCAAGGACTATCTATATTATAAAAACATATTATATCATCTCAGCAATCATTTCATTGTCAATTTTATTAATTTTCATCTTAACACGAATACTTTGGGAGATTTCTGAATATATTTAAATAAACATGGCAATCTTTAAATCAATTTAAATTGTTGAATTGTTGAATAAACCTGTTATGATAGGTAATGGGTTTGGGTGTCATTACTCAAAGAAAAAACACTTTTATCCAATTTTGGGTAATTTACCCAGGTTTGGGAAGCACTGATCTAATAGTATAAACTTGCACAAGTGGTGTTTTCTTTCATTATCCACACTGCTTCTTTTCCATATTTCAAATCTACCTTTAAAAAAAGTTTATTCAGGAAACTTATTTTACCAAAGCAAATCAGTTTGAAAGTCTTGTCTATTTTTCAATAAAATTTGCCATCATTTAAAAATATTCCTCAATAACTGGTTTCTAGTCACATAGTCTATTTGAAAAAAAATCAATTCAGGCACTCTAAGTAGACAATAAGGCTTTTCTTTAGCTATTCCCTTGAGCTTCCACTCTGAAAGCTATCCACATACTGAATTGTACTGAAAAATCCTTTAAGAATTTCTTTTGTGCTCTCTGACACAATAGCTGTGATTATATCGAAAAGGCATCAGATGCTCTTTAATACAGAGCCATGCTCAGAGATGATAATCCAAAATGAAAGGTTATTTTTATATAAACCCACCATTTAGACTTGTGTTTATCTGCCTTTTCAGAATGACTCTTCTACTACAACTAGCTATATTAGAGGCAGTATCCAGTAAAAGAAGCAAATACACAAGGTAAACTGAATTGTCACCATCACATTTATACAGTTAGAATTCATTCATGAATCAGATTAATATAATTAAGACTAATTCATTTTTTTCTGGTTCAAAATTCTAAATGGCAATGCAATTAATCCTTCCCAAAACGATCAGGCTGACAAAGATTTCCCTGACAAACAATGACAGGTCCAGAATGCTCGCACTAAGCATGCCATCTCTGAGTTTCTATTCAAGCATCATCCCACAGTCCTTTTCTAGTCTTCTTCAATGGCAATGAATTATTGATACCAACCAAGGCTAACGTAGTGTAGTGGTTAAAATGCTGTATCAGGAATAGGAAGATTATAGGTTCTAGTCCATCATCAGCCACAGAAGCCCACAGGTTGATTTTGGGACAGTAACACTCCCTCAGCCTAACCTCAGATTTATTACTGTGGGGGAAAACATGATGGCATCTTCATATCAACTTTACCAATCTTAAGTATTACCAAAACGAAAGCTGCACAAGAGACTCTCTTCTTTTGCCATTTAAATAGTGGACTGTACCAAAATCAAATGCTGGGATTAAATAACGCCTAGGATGCCTCAAGCTACATTTAACCAAATTCTTTCTGTACGCTACCCCTCCATTCATTAGTGGTAAAACAACAGTGCTATCATGAAGATTCTTCCCTTCAATATTAAAATGTTTCCTGAACTAATATTTCCACAATGCAAAATGTTTCATCTTTCTTTGCTACATAACAAGTTACGACACCGATCAATTCAAAAATTATGCTGCAATATAATTTTTCTCAAATACAGCAATAAAAAATGAGTACTAGTACCGGTATAACAAAGCTGATTGGAAAAAGCAAAAATAAAATTTTATAATACCTGGATTTTCTTACCGGTATAACTGAAAATCCTCTTCTGTGAAGATGTCATGGATTTTATCATTAAAGTATCTGGAGGGAAAAGAAATAAATGATTCATGAAACCACTTCACAGATAACCACTTCACAGATAATTTAGATTAAATCTTTGTACTAAGCAATTACTTTCAATATTCTTTCAATTAAATTGTTTACTCAGATCACAATTTTAATATGCAATTATTTTTAAAGTTTCCGAACAATACTTATTAAGTCTAACATACAAGATCAATTCCAGTAAATACAAATTATTATGGAAAAGTGACAGCTTATTTAAAAAATTATTCTAAAATGAACAAGAGCCTATTTCTACATCCAATATTCCAAAATGGTTATCACATATTCTTTGCTAAATGAAGAGAAACTACTCAAAGTAGACTAATTGTGCCTTTACACCTCTTTAACAGACTGAGAGATAAAAGAACAAAGATCAACCATTCAAAAGGTGGATATATTTATATGTAATTCTAAATTTACCTGTACATATTAACAAAATGCTTCCCCAAAGAAAGGGCTCCAGAGTGCAAATCTAGAATGGAGGCCTGAAATAGAAATAAATATATTCAGTATGTAAATACAGACAATGGAAAATATCTAAGGCACATTGCTTTCTTTAAAAAGAAGGCAGATTACTCTGTTTGGAAGTCAGATTCCTATTCTACAATGTTCTGAGAACTTAATGTAAAAGTGTGTTGATTGTAAATATTTCCCAAGAATCAAGAAAAGTCAAACTTACTCTGAATTACTTCTCAAAAACTCTTTATCTTTACATGTCAAGCTTTGATATCATAATTAATACACAATGATTACCAACGACTACAATGAGCCTTACCACTATTTCCGGAGGGGAAACAATTATGAACTTCCACGTGGAGTGGATTTGATTTAAATTGTGATTTAAACCATGATAGAAATCACTATTAAGAAACAAGTTAATGATTTAAATCACAATTTCTTCAATAACTAAAATTATTAAAAATGATTAACCCTTCCAAGACTTAGCCAATTCAGTTGGTTCTAGATTATTGCACATTTATCCCTCCACGTCTTCTATCTGGGTAAAATGAACTAGCAAACTAAACCATATAGCAGGAATGGGCAACTATTCCACACATCCTGACTTTTTACTGAATTGTAATTTTGAATGTGGCAGATGGAAAGAGATCGTAAGAATTATAATTAGGCAGGCCTGAATATTTCACTGACCTCCATTTTTTTTTTTTCAGAATAAGCCTCCAGACAGAAAATGAGCAGTTCTCTAAAGTGGTTTAATGTTACAATAAAAAGTTAGTATTTTGCAGAATGGATCCAGAAATAATCCTATTTAAGTATACATGACCAAGAAAAATTGCTTGAAAATATATTTGCATTTAAGTTGAATTTATATATGAAATAAAATGCAAACAAAGGTTATTTGCTTAGTGAGGTAAAGCCATGGTATATTTTTTATTTAGGAGTCAGTTTTTTATATTCTCCATAGAATATCTTATTTACTTACTTAATTAATTAACATTAGGAGTAACAACAGTAATATTCTCTTTTGTGACTTTGGTCAGATTACATAGGAAACTGTTAGGTAGTAATCAAGGTTATTTTTACAATATGCTGACACATAACTAGCTTTTAAAACAAAGTTTTCAGTTTCTACAAAAACATGCTGAATGACTTGCTATACAAAGGGCATTAATAGGAACAAAATATCAGGAAAGTCATTCATTCATGAGAATCTGCTCACCAGCATAAATAGGAGCTTGGCGGCTCACAAGGTTAGAGCGCTGGGCTGATGATTGGCAGGTTTGCATTTGAGACCTGCTGCTGGCTCGGGGCGGGGTGAACCCATTGGTTCAGAAGTGGGTAACCATGAGTAGATAAATGGTATGACTTCAGTAGGAAACATTATGGGGACTCAAAAGGATCCCTCAACTGGGTGTCCCTTGGGCAACAGTGATGTCACCAGAAAATCTTTTCATCATGGAAGTATCTTGGTGCTTCCGATATGGAATAATTAGTATATCATCATAAATAAAACAAATTGAAAGCATCTTCATGAAAGGTACACATTCTTATGCCATTGCAGGTGAATATTATAATCCTTAGGTGCTCTAAGCTTGAGCACTGATGATGTTACATAGCTTGGGTAATGAAATATCTGCAAGAAAACAACTAAGCTCAGAGAATACCAAGGACCTCTCATTTCAATCCTAAACTATAAATATTCTCCTTTATTGATCCTTAATCTGGAGGAATGGGAAAGCAGTTTGTAAGCGATGCAGATCTCACATGCATGTAAAGTTATCTTAAACTCATACTACCAATTTTAGAGCAGCAAACAATCATCCTTCATCAATTCCATTCTAGACTATGATAATAGGAATAAGACCTTATTTGTAATAACATCTGACTATAGAAATCTTCGCTTGGGCAAGTAGGACTAGCCGCTATGTGTCTTAAATATGAGAGACTAATAATTTAAAGTGTTTATGAAAAGGTTGTCCATCTCTCTTGCATCAAATAGAAGGAAAGCCATGCAAAAGCAAAGGGATTTCTTGCTGAATGATCTGAAACAACTGAAAAGTCAATTTAGGATTTAGAGAAAAAGATAAAAGCAATACTGAATCAGCTTGATTTATTGGAAATATGTGAAATTTATAAAAATCATCCTAGATGGAAATACTATGAAAAAGGTATAAACCAGACACATTGTTATCTTATCAATTTTAGAAGAAGGGCATAAAAGAAAGATAACTTCTATTTGGGAGAAGAATCCAATACATCTCTACAACAAATTACATTATTCAGTAACTCATCAATTATTTTTGGGAATTGTACAGCAAGTAGCTATCTGACCCAGAAAAAAATTGAATATTTTAATGGCTTATTATTGTAAATATTACTAATCAACAAAAAGCTCTTAACCCATAACAGAAGTCAAAATTAAGGAATCAATTCAAAAGTTAAAAACGAATAAAACTTCAGGACCTAAAGATATATTCAACAATGTATTACAAGATTTTTCAAGAAATTCTGACTACAATTTCAACTCAAGGAATTAATGAGATTAAGATACATGACAAATTTTCATCATCATGGAAATAAGTTTTTTTCCCCCTTTGATTCAGAAAGGAACAAATGAGATGACTCCTTCTGAATCATGTTGATGAGAAAGACATTGGGAAGAGATGCGGTCCAGCAGACAGTCAGTTAAGAGACAACACAGTTCACAATTGCAAAATGGATGGGCAAGAAGCTCAGACCCATCTATTGATGTCAGCTAAACCAGACAGGTAAGAAAATATGACCAGATAAGCTAATCCTACTTTATTGTAAAGCTACATTACCAGAATCTTGAGTATTACAGAAAATTGTACTTAAGTTACCCAACTAACAAGACTTCCTAGATTCAATCAGGAAGATATAGGTCACCATGGTTTGGTATTAGGATTTCAGATTAATCAGAATAAAACACACAGAATTATATAGAATCTATCAGAAAAAAGGCGTAATAATACTATTAAGCCAATTAAGTACCTGGGAATTTTACTTAACAAAATATAAAAACATTTACTTAAAAGCAGAATTATTCATATATTTGGAAACAAAACATAATGGCAGGTATTTTAATAGCAAAGAATGTTAAACTTGTCCTGATCAGAAGGATATGTGCAGTGAAAATTAATATTTTACCAATTACTTTCAGTTTCAAATAATTCCAATAAGAATTGAAGAAAAGGCACTAAATGTGTATTAGAAATGAATAATTAATTCTATTTGATCAAATAAAAACAGGCAATAAAATTTAAAATTTTGCGAGAGATTAGCAATACTGAATCTTAAATTATATTACTACACCAGTTGTTTAATCCGAATCCTTTGCTTCAATATTAAGTATTTATTTTCCTGAAGGTAAATATATAAAAAAATTAACTAGTGGAGATTCATACAGATAAAATAAAGATGAAGTCTTTTGAGATTCTCTTCTTAGAATAGTTAGAATTGTCTGATTGGTTTCAATATCTCCTTGGAGGTATTATAGTTCAAAGAAGGGAGAATATTCAAGAGACTTGACTGAATTTTAAAAACTTAACTCAAAACTCAAAACATTTGTTGGGTTTTATTTCTAAGTTGTTACTGAAATATGAACCAGATACTGAACAAGTTAAGGATCGTATTGCTGAAATCTAAAATCAATAATCAAAGTTAGATTTTTACTGTACAATAAAATAGCTAGAAGCCATCATAATAGATGAGGTACATTAAAAAAAAGACTTAGCAAAGTAAGTTGTGGATTATGCATCAATGTCAAAATATATATTTAAAAATAATTCTGAATTTAACTCAAAAACTTTCTGAACTATTATTCTGTATGTGGACTTGTACTATATGTGAAATTTGGGTCTTTTTTAAGGCACTGTTTAAAATACTTGTCTCTTTTGTCTAACAAAGACGAATCATCTAAATTTGGTAAAAACTCTTCTTCTTCTTTCGACTGTTCCTGTTAGGGGTCGCCACAGTAATCATCTTTTTCCACCTAACTATCCTCAGCAACCTCTACTCTCACCCTAATTGGTAAAAAAAAACCTAAATTTGGTAAAAACGTTATACAATTTATTCTGATTAACAGTTCTTATTTTTATTAATTACTGATGTAACATCCAGTAATTAAGATTACTGTAGTATTAACCCAATCCTATTTTGAAATGCTTTATTCAATATTATACTGTGTGAATTTTTTTTAATTAAAAAAAAATCAGTTTTTTTTTCTTTTATCATGATTGTGCTATTAATATATTACAATGTAAGCATACATTTGTTTATGAAAGAAAGCTCCTGAGCCAGTCAAGTTTAATCACACGATCATTAGTGTGT
Organism: Myanophis thanlyinensis; assembly: GCA_017656035.1. Lineage (NCBI taxonomy): Eukaryota > Metazoa > Chordata > Lepidosauria > Squamata > Homalopsidae > Myanophis > Myanophis thanlyinensis. The sequence goes on from JAEANM010010355.1 coordinate 11,335, forward strand.
TTAAAATTCTGTGCTTGAAGACATTTTCCATAATAGAAAATGAGCACACCGATGTAAGTAACTAATATATCCTAATGGAAATTTATTTGACAGACAGTGGGCAAGCAAAGAACAGGCAATGTACAGTTCTAAGAGAACAGAAAGGCAGACTGAAAGTGGGTTCTTCTCACTCATCCAGATGAAGAGACTTTGTGGCTTTCGAACAATAGCAAGGATATATTGATTCCTTATTGAATAAACTGAACATTTCCTAATAAAAAAAGACACTAAGATTGAATGCCAAAATCTGGGATTTTAACGTTACCAGATCACAGACAATTGAGATTCCTATCAGTAACTAAAATGAACATTTTGATCAATGAAGATGAGAATGGACTCCCATTCTCCCATTTCTGTCTGATTGATACTTCTCCCCGAAAGACAGTGCAAATCATAATCTGAGGAATCTTGCCTGAATACCAGAAGAATGTAAGAAAGTAACAGGACGCTGCTCACCCCTCCATCCGATCCTCCCAGGGACAGTCCCCTCTCTGCTATTCTGTGGACGAAATAACAATCTCAAAACATAGCTTTTCCCCCAGTTGTTTACAGATGCTTTTGAAATACGACTTGCCACCAATAGAGAAAAAAACAGAAAAAGGAAGAGCCCCTTGGATTCTTAGCAGATAAATCAGCATAACAGGTGGCCCTCATTATCTGTGGAGCATCATTCTCAAGGGTTCAAACTGTGGATTAAAAAGAGATAATTTATGCATACAATATTCTTTATAGCCAGAATATTGTGCTCATGTAAAGAGAGGGTTGGGGAGTTCCAAGTAACAGTTACATAAACTTTTCCACATGACCTGGATTCAGTTTAACAATTACAGAAATAAAATACTGCAGATGATGAAGGGCACCTGTACCACCCACATTATTCAGAAAGAGGCAAAGCATTTGCCAGTAAAAATGGCAAAATCCAAAGCTCAGCGCTTACCCAGTCATTTCCAGGTAGGATTACTTCAAAGGTCAGCAACAAGTTTTGAATTACAAGTGAGGAAAAGATAGGAAAATCAAGTTCATTATCAATGAAATAATGTTCTATGGGAAAATGGGAATCTATAGGCTGAATAGAAGAGTTTAAAGATGCATTGCAGACAATGAAAAGAGAGCAACTGAAGTACCTTCTGTGATGAAAAGAGCTGCCCATCTTTATTGAAAAAAGTGATAAATCCCCTAATTCAGTAGTGGCGAACCTTTTACTTACCAAGTGCCGAAAAGTACATGCTTTGCACTTGTGTGCGGCTCCTCCACGTGCGCTGCATGTGCAATCGCACCATCTGCGCATGCATACAGCTTTTGTATGTGCAATGCATGCATGCTACGCATAGGCACTCACGCACACATGAGCAATCGCCTGTGCATGCACAGGAGAGCTCCGAAAACCAGCTGAATTTCCTACTGCAATCGTGTGCATGCACAGCAGATGCCTGAAGACCAGCTGGGTCTCTGCAATCACGCATGCATGCATGCGCAATCGCATGTGCATGTTCAGCTGGAGGTAAGTTGGCCAACAGCTTGTGTGCTCAGCAAGATGGCTCTGCGTGCCACCTGTGGCATCCGTGCCATAGGTTCACCATCACAGCCCTAATTAAATCTTTCAGTTCTTTCTGTGTTTACCACTGAAGATTAATCTTAGGGCTGGTCAAGGTGTACTTTTCCAGTTAAACTTTAGAACAGCTGAATATGGGAAGAACAACAATTTAGGCTATCCAGGAAATAGGGATGGCAAGGGAGAAAACAGTGACTGAAACTCATATTCCCAACAGCATACTGTGTAACAAGGCCAAAATATACATTCATGCTGAGCGAATCAACATCTCATAGGAAAATCACACGCTGAAACAGAGGCAAATAGTGTAGAATATAAAACTATATATACTTGAAATAAATATTGTGTACATAAACACACATACTCATTAATAGAGATACAGTATGTGTCCAAGGGAGGTGTAGCTAGATAGAGCAAACTATTCTAGATAGGTATCTATGTAGATTCTCAACTATCCTGGTCATGGTTGTCCCAAAGGTGCTTTTTCAAGAGACAACTAGATTTTCTGGTTTTTCCTTGAAGACATTTTCGCTTCTCATCCAAGAAAGTGCTTCAGCTCTGACTGGATGCTGGGGAATGGATGGATTTATATTCCTTGCAATTTTTTACTTCCATTCCCCACAATCCAGTCAGAGCTGAAGAAATTTCTTGGATGAGAAGCGAAACGTCTTCAAAGAAAAACCAAAAAGTCCAGATGCCTCTTGAAAAGGCACCTTTGGGACATATTCTAGATAGGCTTTCTAGATTTCAAGATCCAAATTCCAAAATATGAAAATACAATGGAGACAATTTGAAAACCTGGTTTTAAATTATGGCCAGTAATTTATTTGTTAATAAACAAGTTAATACAGCTAGAGTGAAGGTATAATCTCATGTTTAAAAAGGAAACATTTAATCCTTTGGCCTTCCCAATCTTAATTCCACACCTGTTAAATGAAATAATAATGGCAACCTATGTCACAAGCATGTTTGAATGTAAACAGAATGCAGACCAAAACTATGTTTCAATTTAAAAGCCTTATATCAGGGGAAAGGATGTAAGACTGTTTAGATGAGATAGAACAAGAATTCCCAGATGTTTCATCAAAAGTCCTCTTGACTAGGACTGAGAAAATTAATGGAATGTGAAGTCTTTGGTGCTCTCTTGGCTATTTTCTTATAGACATTTCATTACCTACTTAGGTAAAATCATCAGTATAAGTGAATACGGGGTTTGCACCCAGTTTATATACAATACTGCCCTGTCAATATTAGTGGGGATGTGGTTTTCTCCTTGGTAGTTCCTTGATCAGAGATTGTTTTCTGCTTGATCGTTTGTCTGGTACTCATCCCAGCTTATCTGGTTATTAGCTGCTGGAGAGCATATATTCTGTGGTTGTTGTTTTTTTGTTTCCTTCTTAGCTTTTTTATTTGTCTCTTTTGAACGGTGTATAAATAATGTTTCATAATGTATACTGGAAGTCCTCATTTAACAATGCTATTGTGACTGTCGTTAAGTAACATGGACATAAACTGAAAAATCATATGACTGCATCACTTTGTCCCATCTTAGTGATGACCCCTCCTGGGTGCCACTGTGAAAAACAAACAAACTGCACAGGTTGTTAAACAACAATGTCACATGACTGCGACTTCCAATTTCCTGCCAGTGTCCCCACTGATTTTTCTTGTGGGAAGCCAGCAGGGAAAGATCACATGACTGTGGAGATGTTTTACTATCCATATATATAGGGTCCAGTCATAACTACCACTTGTTCAGAGTTACTGTAAGTTCAAACAGTCACTCAACAAGGAGGCATCTGCGTACTGTTTATAAAACAAACAGAAACAAATCACCACCACTGTATTCTAAAGTTTTTAACAACAACAACATTCTGTGTTTGGAAAAAAAATATTTACCTGCGGATTTGCTCAGCTTCTTCCCTATTAATTATGGCATCTGTTATGCCTCTGCCACACTTCCGAGGGGTACAGCCTAGATAATACATAAGAAAAAAGAAGCCAGTATTTAAATATTTTCCTTGCTGTACCTGTCTTACAGTATTACAGACAGCTGTATTGCTTGAACTGATTGATCTATCAATAATAAGACTCTGAGAACAATTTATACATTGCTATCATTATACCACATACTTTTATTTAATTCCCACAATAATTATTGTTATCTTATGAAAAAACAACTATCCATTTCAATTTCTTCTGTCATTTTTCTTGGACTTATGCATAAAGCTAAAAAATCTGACATTCTAATTCCCAAAATTATACAAAGTATTGTTTAAAAAATCTATATTTCTTTTTCTCCACAAATAATCCTGCTATAATAATAAACCCTGTGACAAATCTAAGTAATGTTTTTTTGCCTAATTCATCAAGAGTTTTGGTCTGTTTGGAAGGAATTCATGGAGGCCAATTTTTAATGTCATTTGCTGTCACTTGAATGTAAAAGACAGTTATCCATAACTTTGCAAATCTTTATATTTTTTGTTAGGAGCTTCAAGTAGCTGAAGTTAATACTCAGATATTCTGTTGGTTTTACTTCTTGGATATTTACAAAACTATCACATTTCAAGAAGTATCTGGGGAGCAACTATTGATTCAACTTCTTCAAGTGAAATAAACAAATACTGAGTTACAAGCTTGATCTTTCAGAATAAGTTAGACTCTCGAGACCAACTTTTCCTGTATTCTTAAAGAGTAAAAATGACAGGAGAAAACAAACGATCTATCTTCAGTGGACACTTCAATCGTGATATTTTAAGAAAGAGTTATTGAAACATATACTAGAGAACTTTGCAGCATTTTATGTTCGATTCTAAAAGTGATTCTAAAAGTAAAGTGATGAGCCGGTGCCTGGAGGCCGTGCGGAGTTGGATGGGGTTTAACAGACTTCAGCTCAACCCAGCTAAGACCGAG
>JAEANM010010356.1:0-15838 GCA_017656035.1 Myanophis thanlyinensis
TTTTCTTTTATTTGACATTCAATTTAAGACAGAAATTATATATTACCAGTGTTAGAAGAAACTTACGACTTCAAGGAAAAATAAGAGTTATCTAATTTTCAGATTAGAGATTATTTCACAAATGCTGGAAACATTTATTTCTCTGATACAAAGAAGTAGGATCCCATTCTTCATTCCCTCAAACTATTTTTTTAATTCAGTAGAGGATCTCAGTAATGGAGATAAGAGGCAGTGAACAGCACAAATGAACCTACCTCCATAGTTCTATTTTGACAATTAGCCTTATCTAAGCAACTAGTCAAGAAAAATTGCAAATGACCATCTCTTTAGTATTCTTAATTTTCATTAGTTAGGACCTCACATTGTAAGTAACATTTTTCACTGGGCTAAGAGCCACATTAGATAGAACCAGTGGTGAAATTCAGCATGGACGACCGAACCGGTAGCAGCGTTCAAGTTTGGCCTGCCCACCCTCCCCTGCCCTTTCCAATCCTATATCCTCTTGACTTTTTTCTGTTTTACATACTTAAATCACTTGGAACAGCTGTTTTGGGGGCCTCTGCAGCCTTCCCAATCACCTGGGCTGCCTCCGTAATGGAAAAACTTCAGTTTTAGAAGCCACGCAGCACTGCGATTGGTGCCTGCGCGTGCACCGAGCCGGTAGTAAAACCGGTTGAATTCCACCACTGGATGGAACCCACTTCACAAGGTTGTTGTTGTGGGGAAAATAGGAGAAGATATATTAGTTATGTTCGCCACCTTGTCTTATTTGTAAAAATAATAAAGGCAAGATACAAATTAATTAACTAAATAAATACAATGCAAAGTAGGGAAATCCACACATGGGTGGAATTGGGATTTTCCATTTTACCCCCTACATTTCAAAGTACTTTTATTTTAAAATAAATCTGTTTTAGGAGACACACCATAATTTTTATTTGTTCTTAACCAAAATCCTGAGAAATCATAGTGCTAATTTTGGGCAATCATGGACAGGACAGGTTTCAAGTTCTTAAAAAAACAGTGATGGATGCAGGCTAAAGATGGCTCAGCCATAGGAAGAAGACTTAGGGACAGCAAGATCAAAAGGGAATAGGAGGAAAGTAAAGACGAAACACAACAGTACTTGTAAGGAATGTGTACTCTGAATATGCATGGCAACATGGGCAGGATATTTCTTAAAGAGATAGCATAAACTATATCAATGAAATAGTGCTGTATGTTGGGAGTAAAAGAAAAAAATCCAGAGAGGGTTTGGGTTAGTCTCCTGTCTGAGGACTAAGGTAGTCTCTCCCCATTTGGTTTTTCACAATTCAAGGTCACATAACTGGAAAGATAGAATAGAATATTGAAGTTTTACTGGATTTGAAAATTGTGAATTCAGGATTTACCTTATAAACCGACATGGATATTTTATTCAGCATTTGAAGAATTACTTATCTTTTATGCACACTATATTGCCATGGGGGGGGGGGGTGTTTAAAAATCATTATGATAACCATGAATGGGCTCTTCCACAGTGCAGTTGTTTTATAACAGCACCCACAATATATTTTTTCGAAATTCCAAATATGCCCTCCAACATAAATATGATAAATAAATAAATAAACATAACATTGGAAATGTCATGCACATGAAATCAGGAGTTATGGCGGTTCAAATGAAGACTAATGCATGCTAATACTTTCCACAAGAATCTGAATTACTAATAGTGAAAGCAAATTGGTGGTAGAAAAGAGTCAATGGAATTCAATGTGGGCTGGACTTAGATTCTAAACTGATGATGTACTTAACCCCTCCTTCAGACTCAGCCTGGTTATCTCCTATACCTAGAGGATCATCTTCATTTAAAACTCCATCATTCACTCTCCCAATTTAATAATTAGTCTTAAGGAAGAAAGAAGCCCGTTTTGTGTGATAGCTGTTCAAGGAAAGGAGTGAAATTCTATTGTGCATAAAATAAAGGGAGCAGTAGTGATTTCCAATTTTGTTCTTAAGGTACTTTATAACAATACAAATCTGGCAGTAGCCATTTATTAAGAGACAAAGATAAAGAAATTCTGTGTCCTTTGTCTTTAGCTAGTTTTTATGGAGGAACTTTTGAAAAATAAGAGGTAGTTCCAAAAAGTTCTATTATCAATATTCCTCAGTTCTTTCACAAAAATGTTCATATAGACTTAATAAATTGACAAGGTGCAGATTTAGATTCTGAACCTTTCCCCCCACTGTATGGACTCTTCAAAATGTAGTTTAGAAATCTAGTTCCCTAAAAATGAACATGAATGTCTGACTATTGAAAGGGGAGGGCATCTTTATAGACAGATATTCTCTTTTCTCCTGCAGAAAGGAGAGAAGTTGTAAAGTGTATCTGTTCCGCTATCACTTTCCTTTAGCCAGTTAAGCTCTTCTCAGTAAAATCTTGAATCTATCAAGTTGAAGTAGCTGCCTGCATTTTGCTGGATAATTGCTCTAGGAGGAAGTGATACAAGGCAGCCTCTGAGCTGCAATTACACAATTATGCCCACATTTTTGATCCTCTGTACCACTGTTCATTATTTGAACATACCAACTATCCAACTTAAATACCACTTGTTCCCATGTGGAAATTCAGTGTACAGTAACTAGTTGACAAAAGTTGCCAGGGATTTTAAGATAATTGGGCGAATTGGGTATATAATAGGTAAAAGACACTATTTTCAGCATACCTTACAGACTCAAGAAAGCCAGGGAATTAAAGATGTGGGTAACCACCTGTAACATTTGTACAACAGGAAATACTGAAACTGGTTTTAGGACGATCATTCTCTGGGGGGAAAAAAACGTGAAGCATCTGTGGTCCTGTATGCCCAATTTGACTTCAACCCGGTGTACTTAAAAACCTTCCTCACCTGAAAGTGTGACTAGCAGTAAGAGTTATACCTCCAAGGCTCCAAAAACTTCAGGATGGATGAGAAAGGGAGAGAGAGAGAGAAAAGAAAAGTGCTTTATTAGAGCTGAGACCATTTGTTAATCCTATAGATAGAGGCACCTGTCCTCTTCTACTGTATAATATCAACCTAAATAGTGAAGATTTCTACCCTTCAGATGTTGTAGGACTATGAAGAGATTTCCAGGGGGGGTGAACTGTAGCCTACAGGAACCATTTGCACCATTCAGGTGACCCTGAGGACACAGATAATACCTCCAAGTTCCTCAACGACTGTCTTAAAAGGATGCAAATGACCAAGCTGTCTGCAAGGAATATAAATCCTTCCACTCCCCACCATCCAGTCAGAGCTGAAGAAGCTTCTCGGATGAGAAGCGAAACGTCTTCAAAGGACCAAGAAAGTCCAGTTGCCTCCTGGAAAAAAAAAAAGGGGGGGAGAGGGAACGACAAACCTGACGACCGGATAACCGAGAATCTTATCCATAGATTTCTTAAAAAAAAGAAAAAAAAAAAGGCGAAAGGCTTATTATACGTCTCACTTTCCTTCTCCCTTCCCAAGATCCTAGCTCGGCTTTGGGACGAGCGGGAAAACCTCAGAGAAGGCAGGCTGCTCAGCCGCCGCCGCCGCCTCTTCCCTCACCGTTAACCTCGCTTCTGCTGGGTGATTTCCACTTCCTTTCCGCGGGAGAAAAAAGCAAAAAAAAAAAAAAAAGAGGAGGAGGAGGAAGCTGGAGGAGAAGGTCGCGGCGGCGCTGTTACCGTCCAAAGACTCTCTCGCTCTCGCTCTCTTTCGTTTCCTTTCCTTTCTCCGCCCGGCCTGTCTGTCTGTGTGTGTGTGGGTATGGGTGTGTGAGAGAGCGCGCGGCAGCGCGCGCGCGGATGGCGCTGGGAGGGGACTAGGCGAAAGAGGCCGACGAGAGCCGCCGCTGTCGTGGTCGAGCGGGTGTTGGTGGGGGGGGGAGGGGGAGGCGGCGCTACAAGCTGGCCTGGGGTTGAGCGAGCTTATACGAAGTCACCGTGTCGGCACTAGCCCGCCTCATTGCTGCTGCTAGGGGAAGTGGGGGTGGGGGGTGGGAAACTGCCGCCGCCGCCGTCGCCGCCACCGCTTCTCTTTACCCGGAAAGGCCCTCTCCGCTCTGCTACCGCCACCATCGCCAACCTTCGTCTCCTCCTTCTCCTCCGCTACCGGAACCGAGTCTCCTCCTCCTCCACAGACACACACACAGGCCCACACACACACACAGACACACGCGCGCGCGCGTGCTCGCTCTCTCCCCAGCCCCGGCGAGCCCTCCCGAGCCGTGCACACAACCAAGAGGGGCGACTTGGGGAGGGGGGGGGAGAGAGCCCAGGCTAGGCCGAGACGGGCCGGGCCGGGCCGAAGCTGCAGAGCGGGCGCCGAGCAGCCGAGAGCGGGGGGTGGGTGGGAGGGGGGAACTGGAGCCCGGGACGGGCCTGGGCTGGGCCGGGACAGGCCGCTGCCGCCGTCTTCTCCTCTGAACTAGGATGTCCCGACATGAAGGTGAGTGCGAAGCCGGAGCAGGCCGGCCTTGGGCGATACGAGCCGGGAAGCGGTGGGGTGGGGGGGGTGTTGGAGGGAGACAGGGAGGGAGGGAAAGCGGAGCGAGGCAGAGGTGGCTCATCATGGCGCCGCCGACGCTGCACTAGGAGTGGTGATGGGAGTAGTAAGTCGGGCTGGGAAGAAGCCGGCGATCGAGCCCGTCCGAGAGGGCGGCAGAAGGGCGGGCGGGCCCCGCTTTGCATTGTCATGGGGCCTATGGCCGTTACGACTCCCTCTTTCGACCCGATCCGCGGGTGGCCTGAGGTGCGGCCTAAAAACCGAGCCAAGGCGGTTCTGGGAGCCTCGGGGCCGGCCCTGGCCCTGGCCCCACCCTAGGGGGGGCAAATAGTTATTGGGCGAAAGTTTCCCCGGTTTCCGGGACAGTCTCTGCGTTTAGGGTGGGCGTCCTTCAGGAGAGAGAGAGAGAGAAGGAGGGAAGGGGGCTCGGAATCGGGCGAGAGAGCCAGATGGATGGCGGTGGCGGGGCTGAGGGTGGAGGTGGTGGTGGTGGTGGGTGGAAATCATTAGGAATGAGTAAGGATGGACTTTCGGGGCGGCTCGCATCTCGGACGGAGTTGAGGGTTTGTTCTGCGGCACATGGGCATGGCTCCGTTTGAAGGGTTAACGGCGTAAAAAGTGTTGCGGAATGAAATCGGAGGGGATGGGTTTATGGTCGCCTGGTGTGTAGGGCGCACCGTGGGGGGAAAAAAGTTTTTTTTTTTCCTGGGCAAACGCGGGTCTGTGCGAAGGTCCGATGAGGGCTGGCGTTGTATTTTGCTGGAGAGGAACGGGGGAACCGGGAATCCAGCGTAGCCGGTTAAAAGCTGCCTGTGATCGGGCTTTTAAGGAGACGGGCTAAGAGGGAGGGAGGGGGGGGGGGAGAAGGACTTGCTGCAGGGCCGCTGGAAATGCATACCGAGACTCAGGGAGGTTAACGGTCGGAGATTACAGGCCCGAAAAGTGGGGAATGTATCTTGTGTAAGGTAAGGAAAAGTGCATTCGGAGATAGTTGGACTCAGGTGCCTGCCTGCACAGGAAAATGTGAGATTGGAAGAGGAAGTTGATACTGAACTTGGGTAAAGTTCATGCATTTCACAGAACTCACCCTTTCTTGAATTTCAGAAAAGTATAGTACCAGAGAAAAGCGGAAAATGGTTTCCAATGGAGAAAAATGGACCAGAGAGAGAACAAATGGAATATTTAGGGATGGATGGATGGGTGGGGTATATGCTATTGGCTGAAATCGCCAGCAAACTTAAAATAGTGTAGGTAGTACTGTATTTTGTCCAATAATGACTAAAATTGTCACTATTTAGGTACTTCTCTCATCAGGCATCCTTGTATTTTGTGGTACTTCATAGATATTTGCAAAGAATTTTTTTTTTAATAAGAATGGATCCTTGAGAAGATCTTTTTGTTGACAGGATATAGTAGGGTCTCTTGCTTTGCTTACAAAAGTGATAATTCAGCGTTCTCTGCCTTTTCATTCTTGAAATAAGGAGAATTTGGAAAAGAATATCCTTAAGAAGAAGAAGAAAAAATTATATGCAGGACTGATGGATCATTCTTTCGTCTCATATTTTGAAGATGTCAATAATCAGAAGTTAGTTGTTTAAACAACTTTTGTCCAGATTTGTGCAAGTTTAATATCAGGAAAAGCAAACTACAGGTTTAATTATCAGTGGGCCGGAAATATTGTTATATATGACAGGCATTTGGGGTACTCTGTAATGAAGAAGCTATGACAAACAGCACTTTTATATTTAAAGGTAATAGAAGAAATTATTACAATCTTTGCTGTTGGATATTGTCTTTTAGAATTGGAATTCCATCAGTTCATCAGTTGATAACTATAAGAAAATAACTATCTTTTATAATTTAAGCAGCTTAATAAGGGAATTAATGAAAGATAGCTCTCTCTTAAGTATTAGCCATTATAGGTCAATGGATCTTTCAAGTTTGTAGGCAGAATGCCATTGAATAAAATTGGAGCCAAATGATAACAGTTTTATTGCTCTCTTAGTTTTCATAGAATCTTTTGCTGGTCATTGCTGGAAATGATTCTGGACTAGTTAAATTCTTGGTTTGTTTCAGTGAAGCTGTAAAACTGCACATTTTACTAAGGAGTAGTAGACTACTGTTGTCTTTTTGAGGAATGAATGGTTTTTAAATTGTTTTTAAGGGCTGCAATCAAGTTGTATGGAGATTTAAAGCATGCTAGCAGAATAAAGCACCATTATAGCTATGCTGATTAAAATTATAAAGGAGAGATGCCAAGTACTTGTGAGGTTTGTATACCAATTCTTCATCTGGGTGCTTTTCTTATAAAGAACAATAATAGTGATTTTTCTTTTTTAAAAAAGCTTGATAGATCTCGGAGAGATTGTAAGTGTACAGTAAAATGGAAAAACTATTTGAAATTACTTTTGTAATTTTTAAATATCTTTAGTTTTACAGCTGAATCCAAGCTTATTAACTGAGAGGTCCCAAGTCAGTGTTCAAGAGACTGCAGTCTGAAAGTTAGTGTATTACCTTCAATAGATTTTAGTGATGAAGAAAAAGTTATTCTGAACAATTTTACAAAGTATTGATATTTTTCTTAGGTTTTCTATGTAAATGATTTTGACTGAATTCATAAGAGAAGCAGTATTGACTATATGATGCAAATATAGCTCTGCTGCTACTTTCAGTAAATTTAACAATAGTAGAGAATCAGCATAATTCTCTTAGCAACACTGATTTCCTTAAGTAGATGTCTGGTCCTTATGTGTTGGACAGGTGTCATTAGCAAGCAAGTAATAATGTCTCTTTAAAAGTTTATTCTTTTGTTGTTTGATAATTAACATGGAGAATTGGAGCCAGAGAACCAACAGTTGATGATCTTGGAGGCCACAGGCTATCAGGACCACATTGTTCATTATTTACAAGCAGCAAGGCATTTGAATTGTATAAGAGTAGGCCTTGATTTTTTTTAGGGAGCCAGTTTTTTGCTGATACAGTTAATAATGTTGCCCTAGTATAACAACCTCTTTTATATACAGGCTGCTGGGATCCTTGCTGAAGTTTATCTAGATACAGCCATCTTTTCTCAACTGATAAATATGCCTCAATTATATTGGCAACTCCTTTTGTATTTGGTTAATAGTTCTATTACTGAGCTAAGATCTGATGAACTCCTTTAGCTTTTACTAAGTTCTGTGTTGACAGTTGTTTCACTATGACCAATTCTCTATCTCCCTAAACATTTGAATATTAATCTACAGCGATGGAAGTTTGAGCTAGGAATAGCTTTCTCATATCTGAATTCTACACTTTAGCTCTTTAGTGTTTAGCCCAAAGTTTTCAAAACATTACTGTACAATATAGACTCAAGAGATAAGCAAGTTAAAAATACAGTATACTTACAGAGATTACTCTGGAGTGGAGAGATACCGTGATACTGCTTTTTTGTATATTGTGTTCCAGTTATTGTATTCATTATGTCCTGCTTCAGTATTTGCTATACATCCTGAATACATCCTTACATGATCATTCATTGTCCATCTTATTAAGCAATTTGTTTTGAACAACACCTAATGTGATGACCTTGGGGAATTCATAAACAGTGTGGTGGACATGTGTCTTTTACAGTACTCAAAGGCTTATTATCTTGAGTTACCAAATTCCATTTTTAATTCTCTGATTTAATCATTGAAAGACACTTGTTCCTTGTTCCTTCTAGTAAGCCTGTTTTTAATGTCATTAACCTTTTAAGTACCATGTCTTGAAGCAATACATTTCTTCTGCTTGGCTAACTTTAAATTATTCTACACTAAAAAAGTACAGCTTAAGCCCATTAGGAATTGTGCATAACACAGCATACTTCTGTTATGATCTGGTCCTAATAAGCACTCAATGGCTACTGTACAGAATATAGTAAATCATCATATGGTTTGGTTTAGAAGTTTGTACCTAGTATTGTGATTTGTTAAACCATGGTTTAGTATATTTTCTGAACCCAGACATTTGTGACTTACTTAAACAATTGAAAAATGGCTTATTTTTGTGAATATAAGAATGCTGTTTCAAATAATAGGAAATGTACATTACTAATATACTTATTGTACATTTAGACTATCATTGTCTCATAATGTGTTAAACCAAGAGCTTGCAATGTAACACAGAACGGAGAGAAATTCTTTGTTTTCTTCTTCCACTTGGTTGAGAATTGTATCAGTGAAGAAAGGAAATATGTCAGAGAATGAATTGATTGTTTATTTGTTAAAACACCAAACCTGGAAAGTATAGCTCTATATAGTTAACTCAGAGTTGAGCTTATCATGTTCAGAAGACTTATACTACCACATTAGTTTGAGTCAGGGAACAAATGGGAAAACAGTGTGTGCAAGGTGCTGTACATATAGATCCAAGATTGCCAGCCAGCAATCTGGCACCAGTATTTTCAAATGATTAAATCTGTAGCTAAAAAATGATCCACATATAAGACATTGTCCCAACCTGGAAATAACTAGCGCATGAATAATCAACTCCATTTTCTTTCAAAAGTTCTATCAGTGAGTCAGCTAAAGTTGGTAAAAAATACACAATTGACAATCCTTCTTTCCCAAAGAAAGTAATGTCTAAAAACTCTGATCAGCAGTATCTCTGTCTTACCTGGATTGTTAATAGTTCACCCTTGTCAGCTCCTAAAATGATTTTAAGCACTTATGAATTTTATCTTTTGCTTTCTTGAAACTATCAACATTTAAAAATATGAACCAATAAGATGGAGCCTTGTTAAACTTCAGCTAATATCACATTTTCCAAGCATCTCCTTCAAAAATGAGCACAGTTACTTCATTATAGTGCACATGTAGGGTATATCTACCATCATGTCCTGAAAGGATACTATAGTTGAAAATTGGGAAGGGGGCAGATTTGATGGGAAGCCTCTATCTCAGTAATGTGCCTGTGCCTGAATGTTGGCATTTGGGTGAACAGAGGATTTGAGTTGTATGTCCAGTGATTTCTGTAGGGATTTTTCTGTCCATTTAGATAACACATCTGCATTAGATTAGTTTCAACCCTATGTAATTGCTTCATGTTGATAGGGTGGGCAGCTAAATCATATGACCCCGGGACACTACAATTCTCATAAATATGAATCAGTTGCCAAGCGTCTGAATTTTGATCACATGATCGTGGGGATGCTGCAACTGTGAAAAGTGGTCATAAGTCACATTTTTCTGTGTAACTTTGAAAAGTCACTAAATGAACTGTTGTAAGTAGTTGAGGACTACCTGTACTTATTTTCAGCTTCTAATAATGAACTTGATTTTTTTCATTAGTGTAAAATACTGAGAGATTTCTCAGTGAACTTTGTACATATTTCTAAAATAATTTCCTCTTATTTGGTTTTTCTAAAATTGTAATTTCTATATATATTTAAAATTTGGGCTTTTTGTTTTGGTTTAAAAATATTGTTTTGGTTTAAGAATATTGTAAATGGCTTATAATGGCCACTGAAGTATAGATGGGAGATACGTATATTATTTTAAAAAGTGTACATTTAGTTTTTCTTTATAATCCTAATTATTTATAAACACATATGGTTCTTAAGATGATCTCTTTTATTAGCTAATTGCTTGATTTCTTCAGAAAATTGGTAAGGAATTTTGTCAGTCTTTTTGAAAACAAACTTTAGGTTGCTTTTTTAAAATGAAGTAATATTCTTGAAAGGCTTAGGAAGAAATATTTCTCTTTTGTAGGCATTTCTTTGATTTGTTCAGCAAAACCTTGATTAACTATTCACTTACGATCTCCATTTTACTCACCACTAATTTACCTGATACACTTTAAATTTGTCTCACAGATATTTTTAAAATGTACATTCTATAGATATTCTCAGATCTTTTGATAGTCTTAACATCTACATATGTTAAGAACCATTTCACATTTTAGTTATTAAAGCGCTACTGAATAACATTAAAGCTAGTATGTAGAATTTTAAATGGTTATTTCTGAAATCTCATTGATTACATTTTTGACATAATTCTATAAATTGATTTGAAAGTTTTCTAGTATTTAGTAACCATTAACACGGATAATTTGTAGGTTGACATTACCTCACTGAAGGAATTTTGGTTAGCAATCAAGTACTAATGAATTTTTATTTCTCAGCAACATAATATAATGCATTATAGCTGAACCATTATGCTTGATGAATGCCTAGTGAAATGGGAAATAGCATGGTGGACATGATCTCCGCAGAACAGTTTGTTAAACTTAAGATGGTATACTTAAGATTTTGTTGATTTTTTTTGCTGCTTTTAAAGATTTTATATCTCAGCTAGAATTAAAAGCTGTTACATGAGCTGCTTTGATATAATAGATAAGGTGGCTGTGATCATTTCAGCCATTAATCGAGAGTGTAGAAATAAAATCACAAGCCATGGCCATGTGGTTATTGATGAAGTCAGTGACCCAATGACTGAAGTGGCAGTGTAAGTCAAGTCATGGTGATTTTCTATTTTGCAGTGGAATTTCCAGTCCTACTTGTGATCGCTAAGCAATTCTACCTATATTGCTGAAAAATATAACTTATTAGTGATGGACCTTTGGACAGGTGGCTTGTTATTCTCATTTCTAGCACACAGCAATAATTACTCTTTTTTTTCCTACATCTTAAAATGTTTTATAAGCAGTCCCCATGTTAAGAATATCCAACTTACAGACAATGTATACTTAAAAGTGAACTGCCTGTTACTAAAAATGGTGGAGAGCATTCTCCATCCTCAAGCCAATGAACTACTGAAGCTGCACAATGTTTTCATGGATCCCTGATCTGCATGATGTTTTCATGAGCGTCACATAGTAGTGCATGTCTTTTGTAATATGTAATATGTATACTTTGTAGTGCTCATGAAAATATTGCATGGCTTCAGCTGTTTGTCAGTTTGAGGAAGAAGAATCATTATTACTATACGATTATGTGCTATATCAGGGATGGGCAATTGTGGCTCCTTCATGACTCGTGGACTTCAATTCCCAGAATTCCTGAGCCAGCATGGCTGGCTCAGGAATTCTGGGAGTTGAAGTCCACGATTCATGAAGGAGCCACAATTGCCCACCCCTGTGCTTATATGATTATGTTTTAAAATGTGGAGTTGGAAGTATCTCTAAGTTTTACATGTATAGAAATGTGAGGTAAATACTGTATACTAAGACAAATATTGGACTGACACCTGCCACTAAAGTTTGGCAGTTAGGATTTCATTTCATAAGAATTGCACTGATAAACTGAATTGGTTGAGTGAATCTGCAGAACTATGACCAAGATAAGAGTTCTTACATGTCTTAATAGTGATTTACTGAATCAACCAAAATTATCCATAAAGCACTGATTATAAACAGTGGCTGGATTCATAAAACATGCTAAAACCAAATATATACCACATTTTGGTTAGCATGATCAGTTAAATTACTTTCTCCTTTCAGAGTAAATGTTTGCTTTGAATATTAAGGTGGGACAAATCACAACTATCATTATTGGGTAGAATCTGTGTAATTAAAAGAATTTTTTTTTACCAAAGATACTTTTTTTCTGTTTCAGACTTTACCAATACTTCTAATGATACTTTAAACAATGGCAAATGGACACCTTTATATGGCAAGGGAAAAATCCAAGAATTAGATATAAATTATTGCAAGATGCTAAGAAAAGAGGAGGTTTGGGTTTACCGGTTTTGAAATTATACTTTAATGACTGTTATTTGATCTGGCTAAAAGAGTGGGTGACACTCCAAAATAAGATGTTACTAAAGCTAGAGGTAATGAATTAAGGTTTGGCTGGCATGGCTATTTATGCTATGATAAGATTAAAGTAAATGTTGATTTTAATAATCACTTTGTTAGATGTGCCATCCTAAGAGTTTGGCATAAATAAAGTAAGGTTCTTTGCAAAGATGCCTCTTGGGGTGTCTCCCCAGCAAGCTTTTTTCAGGAGAGAAATTGTGGCAAAGCCAGAACAGTGGATTTATGGTCAAATAATATCTTTTAATTATGGTAACTCTATCCTCAATTCTAAAGAAGAGCTGGAAGTAGAAGAACATTTTGCCATTGATTTACATATTTAAAATTGAAAGAGATTTAAATTGTACAAAAAGAGCCGTGGATTTGATTTTTTTTTTTTGAAAAATGAATTGGAAATCCTGTTGTGTAGTAATGATAAACATATTGCTAAGTTTATAAATTGTTATTGAAATTGAACTTGAAGAATGAGTGTATAAAACATTGCATTCAGTGGGCAAAGAGCTTTGGATATAGTATAATGCTTTAACAGTGAGAGAATATATGGATGAAACTTCTAAAATTCAGATTAAATTATAATTTTAAAAACTATAAGATTATGTACCACTGGTTATCTAACACTGGACAAATTGTCAAGAATGTACAAAGGCACCTCAAATAAATGTTGGAAATGTAAATGTAAAGAAAGAACTTTTTATCATTTATGGTGGACATATGACAAAGTAAAGAAATATTGGAGTAGGATTCATATCTTAATACAGAAGATTCTTAAAGTGAATATAAAGATAAAACCAGAGACTCTTCTTTTAGGTTTAATGGGCTTGAAAAAAAATTAGAACTTTGATTTTTATATTTGTTGACAGCAGCAAGATTACTTTATGCACAAAAATGAAAGGATACTTTGATTCCCACACTGAACCAATGGCTGCAAAAGTTGATGGAGTTAGCAGACATGGCTAAATTGATTCCTTTGATTAAAGAAAAAAACACAATTTTGTTTCTACTTGGAAATTACTTTTGAACTGTGTGCTTGAGGTAGAAAAAATTGAAACTTTGATTTTGGGTTTTGTTGATTAGATAGGTTTGCTGTTATAGAAATGGCTAGTATATAATTATCATATAAAAGTAAAAAGTTGAAGTTTTATGTTACTACCTTATTCTATTGCACCAAAAGGAGTCTGAATCAATGCTTTTCTTTTGCTTTTCCTTTTACCCTACAATTTTCTGTTACCCTTAACTTCCCCTATTTTCCCTTTTTTTTTCTTCATATTTCTGTATTTTATATTTTGTTAAACTAATAAAAACATTAAAGCCAGACTAAACATTTGCTTTGATTAAATGTATGAAATGCACTTGCTGATGTCTATTTTACTGAGTGCCAAAACAGCTTCTTCAATACAAATTAAACATTTTAAGTTCTTTTTTTAACTACTATATTTTATCATTTAAAAAAAGCCTATATCATTTCAAGAAACTATTGTAAACAGTTAGAACATGTTGATACAATTTCCATATAAAACCTTTACTAATAGGTATTAACTCCAGTACTTTGTGAATTGCAGCAAGTACTCAGTAGCAGATCTTTTTCTACTGAAGTGGATTTTGATGTTTTCCTTGATCAATTTCCCCTACCAACTTCTAAAATGATAGCTTGTTTTCCAAATATGTGACTGGGAAGAAATGGGTAGATTCATGATATATTTAATGCTTGCTAAAGTAAACACCATTATTTATTTGGCCATTATTAGATTCTTATGTGACCATAATAGCTAATGCAGTCTTTGAATATTGATTGGACTGTACTGAAATCCATGTGAGGAGTGACCAGTTGCCTTTGGGAAGCTTACAACTAAGAGATGATGGCACATAGCTTTTCCTTATTTATCCAAAGCTTCAGATCATCATAATTGGAAGTATGATACCTATAGACTGCTCTTCAATGTGGCTTTGTCTTCCTGGTCTTGTAACATTGCTGCAAAAGTTGAAAAATATATATTCAAGTTAAGGCAGATGCATGTTATCAGTGTCTGCTCAATATCTCTTTAACTTATACACATGTATTTTCCTGATCTTTGTGAATCAATAATACTCTGCATGCAGCTAGATTGAAAAGCATAATACACCCAAAATATTACAATGTTATATGTATAATATAAACCGTTTTTCAAATTAATAAACTGTGGCCAAATATTGATAATTGTTGGTATCAGTTAGACACTACTCAGTTTGTTAATTGCAGCAAAAAAGGTATATAATCTAGTGCAGGGCTGTCAAACTCCCGGCCCATGGGCCGATTCCATCACATGCTGGCCCCGCCCCTGCCCAGTTTAGCAAAGGGGAAAAAGTCCTGATATGTCACATGGCGGCCTTGAAGATGCGAGTTTGACACTCCTAATGAAACTCACTTAACAACTGTCTTGCTTGGCAACAGACGTTCCAGTCCCAATTGTGGTTGTAAGTCAAGAACTACCAGTAACAGAAATTAAAGGAGGGAAAAATAAGTGCAGTTAAATAAACTCAAATTAATGTGGAGTCAACGATTTCACAATGTTATTCTTCCTTACAATGCCTTGAAATTAATAAGCATATTTTTTGCTTATTGATTTTGTCAGCTATGTTGTGTTTCTGTTGTAGTTTAGAAACTGCATTGAATGTTAATGTTACTGAGCAACTCAGCAGTGTTGTGTTTGGCTATTGCTGAGCTTTTAGATTAAAGCGTACATTTCTCCAATTGGTTGAGACAGAAGATTTGAATTGAACAAGTGGATTCTTTGGCAGCTTGCTCAATGTCATATATAGAGAGATATTATAGGCTGAGGAAAGGAGGCAAATGTTATTTAATCTGTTTTTCATCCGAAAATACAATGTGACTCAATTTGATATTTGATTTTATCTATGGAACTATGGAAATCTTGCTAGCATTACAATAAGCACTTTATGGAAGATTAAATTCTTTCTTGATTAAGTTTTTCTTTTTTTCTATGTACAGCTTTTCTAACCTCTGATACATGCTTTCAGTATCATAGGGAGCTATATAAAATATGACAGTTGGATTTAATAACCAAAGTTAAAAAAATAATTTATATGGTATATTAATATAGCGTGATTTGTTTTTTTGTTTGTCCTGAAAACATTCCATTCTCCAGTGTGCTAGAGAGAATACAAGGAATGGGTTAACTTTGTCTCTTAGCTCTGTAAACTGAATCTGCCAATCTTATTTAACCACACTTCCTCTCCTGGTGTTCTCCAGTTTTGACTCAGTCTCAGCTCGCATTAGATGTCTATTGTTTTACTTAATGCCTTAATGCCACCACTTGCCTATTAGACCCCTGTCCCTCCTAGCTGTTGTTACCAACCCGGGAGGTAACACGAGGCTGGTTCCAGGGGATTATCAATGCTTCCTTGAGGGAGGGTGTCCTACCTGCCGCCTTGAAAGAGGCGGTAGTGAGACCTCTTCTCAAAAAACCTACCCTGGACCCGGCCTTATTAGCTAATTATCGGCCGGTCTCCAACCTTCCTTTCTTAGCGAAGGCTGTGGAGACCGTGGTGGCACGACAGCTTCC
>JAEANM010010357.1:0-15836 GCA_017656035.1 Myanophis thanlyinensis
AATCTGAGCGATTTTGTCTTGCAGAAAACAGGAGTAATCCTCGGCCCGCCCCTGTAAGGGATCTTCCCTCTCCCTCAATTCCAAGAGGGAGCGGGTCACCCTAAACAGGGCGGCCGGACGGTTCTCTGCAGACGCAAGAGAGTCCGGACACTCTTCACAGTGATGCAGAAGTTCTTGGTTCTTAGCTTTCCAAGAGACTTGAAAAAGAAGAACAGAACCAGGAAAATGATGGAAGGGCTAGATTGGTACTGTGAATATCCAGGTGTAAGTCTACACTCAGCCATGGAATTCATGTCTTCAGACTAGTAACTTTGTTTTGGATAAAATTTGGAAAGACCTCCCTGTGTGATGCCAGGAACTCTCAGCAATTGCAAAATATAAAAGATGTTGTTGCTATTTTGTTCTGTATTATCAGTGCAGTTGAAGCTTTATAGTGGTAGTACAGCCTTTTAAGACAGAGAGTGGGCCCTATCACAGGACTGAGAGGGTGGGAGAAGGAATGAAGGCAAATGAAGGGCATTCTGTACAATGAACTATTAGATATATACTTTGAGGGACTATGAGAATGGATTTGAGGAAGGTTTAGGACAATTCACTGCAGCCAACTCACCACAGCCAAATCCCAATGGGACAACTTGCTATGGCCAACTTGCTGTGGGACAATTCAAATCTGTATTGATAATTTCATTGTTACTTTTATTATTGGTGACCACGTTTTCATCAAAATTATTGTAAGCCTTGTCTTTCTGAATTGACTTCCTTTAAGTTTTTTTGATTATTAGCCATGGTTATGTTGACATTCATTTAACTTTTATATTTGTTGACTTGTCTTGTTACAAGTTGTACCACGGCGAGTTGGCTGTAGCTAGTTGACTGCAGCAACTCGGCTATGGTGAGTTGGCCATGGTAAGTTGTCCCGTTCCATTTAAGGAAAGGGAGAAAAAGAGCATCTCTTGCACATCCAGGAGGGGTGTTTTCTAGAACCAGAAAAAAAAAATGAAAGGAGTGTGGAGTTGAGCAGATTTTTGTTTTCTGGAAAGGAAGGAAGTCACAAAGAAAAAAGTAATAAGCACAAACAAAAGCTAAAAGTTGGAAAAATGTGAATCACTTTGTAGAGAAGACAGAACACCAGATGGAGAAGGGAATGAGAAGCCAGGAAAAGGATCTGAAGCAAAGAAAGAAACTAAATGGTTTGGACAGTGGAATTTTGAATAAAAGTACAGATGAATGCAAACTGAGTAACTAAATTATTGCTTTAAGAGGAGTCTGCAGGCTGACAGCAAATAGCAGTTATGTAAACAAGGTTCCATGGGATTATTCATATTTCTATGAATATCTTGCTCCAAGATAGACCCCAAAATGGAGAGTTGGTTATATAGATCCTATACCTTGGATCATTTTTGAATAGATCCCATATGTTGGAAACAAAATCCAAATTTGAAAGCTTTAGTTAGTTTATATTCTTATGCTATATGGACAAATTTCTCCAGTCTGAAAAGTACAACAAACTTTGGGAAAGTTCACTTATTGCCTAGAAAATAACCAAAATAAAGATGAGGGAACACTTTATAAAATAGCTTTGATTCACAAACTTAAATCTGGTGTGTAAATGAACCATAAATGAATGCCTCTAGGAATATTCCTTGATGGGGATAAAACCAATAGTGGGTTGTTACTATTTTTAAAACAATCTGTTTTCTGCAGAATTCTGAAATGTTTCCTCTATTTATGACACATACATATAATATATTTACATATGTACTTATTTTTCAGCATGCTGGAATACTCTTTGGACTTGCAGAATGTCAGTTTCTCAGCTGTTCGGACAGTCAGGGTACTCCGGCCTTTGAGAGCCATTAACAGAGTTCCTAGTAAGTTGAATTTCTTTTCTTCCTTCTCCCCCTCCCTTTGATAACAGTTCATCATTTCTGATAATGAAGAATCAAAAGAATAAATGGGAGATATTACATATTTTCCAAAATTGCACTGAACATGCTCTACTCTGTCCCTTCAGCACATCAATTATCAGGCTGTTTGACAGACCATTATGAATGAATAAGCCAGTTGGTTCTTTTTTGATGAATTGTCCTTCCATTTGATCCATCCCCTCAGAAAATGAGGGATTTATACACCGCCCTTCTCCAGTGTGCTAGAGAGAATCCAAGGAAGGAAGGGTTGTCTCTGCCATGTAGCTCTATAGGCTAAGTCGGTCAATCTTGAAGCCACTCTCCTCTCCTGAAGCCTCCCAGTTTTGACTCAGCCTCAGCTTGAGCTAGATGTATCAGTTTTCTCTCAAGGCTTTTCAAAACATAGAGATAGCAAATTTTCCTTGGATTCTCTCACTGGAAGGATTACAGTGCTTCTGAAGGTTTCTGGTAAACTCTTGGATAGCTCAGAGCTCCAATTTGGAGCAATCCTCCCCAACACATCAAACCAGCCAGATACCTGGCTGGCTCCATATTTAGAACAGAGGACAATTTAGCTCTGTTGAACTGTGCAGGTTCATCGGTCAACCCTCCAAGCCTCAGAGAGCACAGTTTATTGTCGCTGGGCTGGCCGGTGATCAGGGTGATCACACTTGCCAGCTGGGCGGTTTTCCAGCATTCTGACAGCGCGAATGCGCCCCATTGAGCTAGCCGGCGAGCAGGGAAGGCACGGCCTAGCCTAAGAACATGGTTTCACTCGGCTGAGCCAGACGGTGAGTTCCCTTCATTGCACTAAACAGCTGGCAGCCTCTCCGGCCTTTGGAGAGCACATTATCCCCATGCTGACCTGCTGGTGAGCTGTCCTCACCCTGGGGGGGGGGGACAGCAACAATTTCAGTCTCGCTGGGCTAGCCAGGAGGCTATTGCAGCCCTACTAGGGCCAGCAGCCATTTTGTCCCTATTGCCTACAGCCTCCAATTTGACAGGAACCTCGTTTAGCAGCCAGTGCCCTAGGCTGCACTGAGCCAGCAGAAAGTGCAATTAAATAGAACTCAGAAAAATCCCTTTTAGCCATCTGGGCTACCTGGCAAGCTATGTTCCTCACAAAGGGGAACAACAGCCAACCTTGGGAGTGGGGATGATCAGAGCCATATGACCTATCCTCGATCTCCAGGTGCCATTTTAACAAGCAGCACAGGCACGGCCACCATTTTGGGTGGAATATCACTGTGGAGAGAACCAGGCCCAGGAAAGGCCAGGCCTCCCCTCAATTGGAGAGTTGTCCCAGCTTCATTAAGTGGGAAGACTGGCAGGATCACAGCCAGTGACAGTGGAAGACTCACTTTTCGGGCGCATTCTCCAGGGTCCTGGAGACAGTCACCATATTAAGGCCATTTCACAGGCACACTCAATCCGATTCATCGGCCACAGCAGCCTTAAGCGAGGAAATAGGCAGGCTTCCCCCACCTAGTGGACACAGCCGCCGCAAGAAGAACTAGACAGTGGAAAGACTGCAAGTGGCTGATTTCCCCACTTGTTGGGCATAACAGCCTCCTGTCTGGCAACGATAGTCCCTGCCCAGTTACCCGGCACATACTTGATGTGAAATCATGGCCTAGGCAGCAGTACCTCTGAGAAGGCATGATTGCCTGTTCCTTCCGCTCATCACTCCAATTAGATTTTTCAGCACCTGCAGCCCTGTGGGATGAGAGCTCACTACTTGACCAGGCCGCGCCTTCCCTGCTCGCCAGCTAGCTCAACGGGGTGCCTTCACGCTGTCAGAATGCTGGAAAACCGCCCAGCTGGCAAGTGTGATTGCCCTGATCACCGGCCAGCCCAGCGGCAACAAACTGTGCTCTCCGAGGCTTGGAGGGCCTGTCAGTTCGCCCATGAACCTGCACAGCTCAACAGAGCTAAATTGTCCTCTGTTCTAAATATGGAGCCAGCCAGGTATCTGGCTGGTTTGACGTGCTGCGGAGGATTGCTCCAAATTGGAGCTCTAAGCTACCCAAGAGTTTACCAGAAACCTTCAGAAGTGCTGTAGTCCTTCCAGTGAGAGAATCCAAGGAAAATTTGCTATCTCTATGTTTTGAAAAACCTTGAGAGAAAACTGATACATCTAGCGCAAGCTGAGGCTGAGTCAAAACTGGGAGGCTCTAGGAGAGGAGAGTGACTATTAGTGGTTTGTGATGGAAAGGGATGGATAAATTATTACACAATATTGGGATGAGGACATGTGTGAATATAGTTAAGGAAGTGTGCTTTCTTCTACTAGCATTAAATAACTTGCAGAGGATGATAAACAACAAATCCTCTTCCTTGAGTTGCCAGATGCTCCTTGATTTAAGTCAATAAGTCTTTCCAACATTACAGATTGTTGGGCATTAGATTCTATCCATTTCAGAACCAATTGTTTTTCTGGAGCACCTGTTTTCTAATTCCTATCTTCAGCTATGCACTGTATCTTTATACCTTATGCTCACATTGCTTTTGATATGATCCCTTTCATCTTGCTGTTGTGGGGAGAAATTGGAAGAGCGAGTATTATATAAGTCCTCCTGAATTGCTGGAGAGAAGGTGAGGTGTCAATATAAACCATAAAGAAGTTTGAATTTATTGTACATCTATAGTGTCTACTGTATGCCTAAAAGGGAGCTCCAGAGACATTTGATTTAATATTTTCATTTTGACAGTTTGCATTTTGGACTCCTTTGTATCTTTGAAAGTAAAAAAATTTTTTTTTAATAAATATTTTTATTATACATTTTTCTTTATGATACATCACATTTTCAGTTTTGCAATGGCAGTGTACTGGCTTTATTCAGTCCCTTTTTAAGTATATATAGTATACACCCTGATTATAACCAGTATTCTCTTAATCATATATTATAGTCTCATTTAAATGCATAATGTTGTTATAGTTACAACCATTATTTTCATAATTGTACCATAAGATTCTATTTTATTTATTTATTTCATAAACTTTTATACCGCCCCCTCCCAAGGGACTCGGGGCAGTGCACAGCCATTTAAAAGAAAATACATGAAAAAGTTAAAACATAATTAAAAAGATTAAATCAAGGCCCAATTATAAAGATAAAAAATTTAAAAATTTTAAATAAATCAAATTAAAAAGTTTAAAAACAGATTTAAGACCCCGTTAAGTGTTAGGCCAGACCAGCTTGCTGAAATAAATGGGTTTTCAATGCGTACTGGAAGGCCCACAGGTCCGCAATGGTCTGAATCTCTGGGGGCAACTCGTTCCATAGGGAGGGTGCAGCCACAGAGAAGGCTCGTACCCTCAGGGCTGTCAGACAACATCGTTCCGACAGTGGAACCCCGAGGAGGCCTGCCCTGTGGGAACGCACCGGTTGGCTGGAGGCTGATGGTGGCAACAGGCGGTCCCGTAAGTACCCGGGTTCTAAGCCATGGAGTGCTTTAAAGGTAAGCACCAACACCTTGAATTGCACCTGGAAGGCCACAGGAAGCCAGTGCAGCTCGTGCAGGAGAGGTGTAATATGGGAGCTCCAAGGAGCTCCCGCAATTACCTGCGCGGCCACATTCTGTACCAACTGCAGCATCCAGATGCTCTTCAAGGGGAGCACCATGTAGAGAGCATTGGCGTAATCCAGACAAGAGGTTACAAGGGCAGAAGTGACTGTGTGGATAGTGTCCTGATCCAGAAAGGGTCACAACTGGAAGATCCTACGGACCTGATAAAAAGCCCCCCTGGAGACGGCTGCAATATGATCTTCCAACGACAGCCATACATCCAGGAGGACACCCAAGTTGCGAACCTCTTCTGCGGGGGTAAAATTCCCCCCTCCCCACAGCCAGCGATGGGGTAAGCTGACTGTATCTGGGCGTAGGAAACCACAGCTCAATAACTTAGGCTTTGGTATAAGTCCATATATAGAATATAAACCATAATGGTTTGCAAGTTTTATTAAAATTTGTGTCCAATATAGTTTGAAATACAAAGTTATTCTAGACACCAAGATGTACGCTTAGAAGTTACTTAGCCATTCTTCTGCAGAAAGAAATGCATGTACTCTGTAATAAGAAGTACTCTCTGATAAGAAGTATGAAGTATCCTGCAGCAATAGCTTTACACAAAGCTAGTTCAGTATACTTTGTGGGGAAATGAAGTTTAGTATTATTTAACTGGAAACAGAGCAGGCTGCAGTTTGTTTCATTCATTTCAATCTATTCATTTCATTTATTTATAAATCATTTTCCAAAACGATTCATCTTTTCAATATTGTTTCTAAATGTAGAGAAATTATTCAGATTGTTAGGTTTCCAACATTTTAGAAAGTAAACTGTCCATTTTAACAGTTGGTGCTGAAGTAATATACTAGTGGTAAAACATTTTATATCAGTTTTCTTTAATGTTTGGTGTAAATGTATTGTTTTTTCTTCCACTGGCAATCCCATTGCTGCATATCAATTATTGCATTTAAATTCTACATCCATTTAACCTGTTTAGTTTCTGAGACATAGTTAGCCAACTTATAAATACCCCCCACTGATTTTTAAATTACATTTCCCCTGAATTTTTAATTAAATTTCAATCAGGTTTATAATTATTTCCCTTTGTTCTTGAAGTCTTTTAAAACTATATTGCTTATTTGAAGATATTGAAATCAGACAGATGGCTCCATCCACTCCAAAGAAAAGGTTTCAAATGATTTTCTTCCTGCTCTTATTCAAGTGAATAGCTGGATAATAGATAGATGATAAAATAATCATCACAATCTTGCAACACAGGCTCTATCTAGCCCTTTTGTCATTTTGATGAAACCTCCAGTAGACATCCTAATTTCATCAAATCTATAAAAATCAATTAAATAAGATTAACTAAAACAATTTCTGGGCAACTCAAGTTTATTTTCTGACAAGGATAGGAAAAATATTAATGATATTTACATGAAACCAGAAATAAAGGATTGTAATAGCATTTATATTTCTCTCTCCTCAGCTATTCTTATTTTTGAATTGTAGCTTCACCAGATTTAGATGAAGATTCAAATAAATACATTTGAAACCCAAAAGTTATCTCTGGAACTTCACAATAGTATGATCCATCGTGACCCCGTGGACAATGTTCTTCCAAGCCTTCCTATTCTCTACTGTCCCCCAGAGTCCATTTAAGCTCATGCCGACTGCTTCACTGACTCCATCCAGCCATCTCATTCTCTGCCATCCCCTTGTTCTTTTGCCCTCAATTGTTCCCAGCATTAGGCTTTTCTCCAGTGAGTCCTTCCTTTTCATTAGGTGGCCAAAGTATTTGAGTTTCATCTTCAGGATCTGGCCTTCTAAAGAACAATCAGGGTTGATCTCCTCTAGGACTCACTTGTTCGTTCGCCTTGCAGTCCAAGGGACTCACAGGAGTCTTCTCCAGCACCATAGTTCAAAGGCTTCAATTCTTTGGCGCTCAGCCTTCCTTATGGTCCAACTTTCAAAGCTATATACTGCAATTGGGGAAACCATAGCCTTGACTATACACACTTTTGTTGGCAGGGTGATGTCTCTACTTTTTAGTATGCTGTCTAGCTTTGCCATTGCTTTTCTCCCCAGGAGCAAGTGTCTTTTAATTTCTTGGCTGTAGTCCCCATCTGCAGTGATCTTGGAGCCCAGGAAAATAAAATCTGTCACTACCTCCCTTTCTTCCCCATCTATTTGCCATGAATTGAGGTGCCATGATCTTAGTTTTTTTAATGTTGAGTTTCAAGCCAGCTTTTGTACACTCCTTATTCACCCACATCAAAAGGCTCTTTAGTTCCTCTTCACTTTCTGCTATTAGAGTGGTATTATCTGCATATCTGAGGTTGTTGATATTTCTCCTGGCAATCTTAATTCCAATTTGTGATTCATTTAGCCCGGCCTTTCTCATGATGTGCTCTGCATATAAGTTAAATAAGCAGGGAGACAGTATACAGCCTTGCTGAACTCCTTTCTCAATTTTCAACCAATCAGTGGTTCTGTGTCCAGTTCTCACTGTTGCTTCTTGATACACATATAGGTTTCTCCAATAGTATGTACTGTGCCTAACTATTATTTCTCATTTACAAATAAATTCATTCCAACTCAGCCAATGTGATTGTCTGGATTTTTTTCCTCATTTTGTCTCTCATAGTTGAGGTCTACCTATGATGCCAATTACAGGCCTCTCTCATCTTTTTAAGTGGGAGAACTTGCACAATTGGTGGCTGACTAAATACTTTTATGCCCCACTGTACTGTACATTTATAAGACTAACAGAGATTATGGAATGCCTCAACTACAGGTTCTGTGTGGGCACTGGTACAATAAGGTTTAACCTCCTTATTACTTTAGTGCCCTAATTTGCTCCATGACCCAAAATAATGTATCTGATTGGCAGGTGTTTATGCCAGTTTTGATAGATTTAGAAAATAATTTCAATTCAATTGGAATGTAGCTGCAACCTTGGAGTTGACCTCTGCAGCATTCTGTTTCATACCATGTGTTGTCATTCAGTTTTCATATCAGTGACATCGGCTTTGATCAGTCTTGAATATATTCAGTTGTATGTATGGTTCATTTTTTTTCAACTAATAATGCAACATACTTAACAAGGTCTGGAAAATAGTCATTACTAAATTCTGCTAAAATGTTTTCTTTTAAAGTAAAGGTGTAGCCACTTATATACTTGTGTTTGACTTGAAATTCTGGGTTCTTCCTGGTTTCTTTTCTGGGCCCCCTTCAATCTCATATCCATTTCACAAAGGTGTAAGGATATTGTGCCTTAAGAAGGCCCCTTCTCAGGTTAAAAGACATTTATTTTGTCTGAATTTCTTCTTTCCTCTAATTCTCCCTGACAATAGACTTCTTTCTCTATCTATTTCCTCTTTTCAACTCATAAAAAATACTTGTGATTTGGTTCCAGTTAAACATTTTTCTGGACTTCTTGTTGAGCATGTTCTTAAGGCACTTTGATAGTACTTATCATAACAATGCCAACATCAGTTTTTCTGCATAGTTTCAATAGTCAATAACTTACCTAGTGTTGATAATTAACGATGTATCTTAGATGAATAAACTGAATATATTAAATATATTACTGTTAAATAATATTAAATACATTACTGTTAAGAAATAGCAATACTTAAACTAAGTAGTTAAGGTTAAAACTATTTTTCAAAACAATGTTTCGCTGGGGAAATTTATACCATATATGATACTTTTCTATATGTTTTTCAATGTATATTTTTTAAAAAAACATACTGTTTTGGAAAGGTATGTAGGGAAATTATTTCTCTAATATTTCAAAAGCTTCATTTATTACGCAACAATATACGTACAACTAGAAAACCTCTATGGATATGTTAGAGCTGTTGAAGATTTCTGAGGTGACTTCCATGCCTTTCTGCTAGGGCACATTATCTCATTATGAGATACATTATGATATTGGCCTAAAAGATGAATGGTAAGCCACAAATTGATCAGATAAACTATAATTTACTTGGTTTGTTGGTAATTTGACTCTGGCTTGTTTAACAAAATATGCCTAGAATAAATGTTAGTTTAGCATTAAGAACATTCTTTCAGTGTTGAAATGATTGAGATCCTATAGCTGAATTTCCTCCTACCGTGAAGAAAATAGGAAAGTAACAAACTTGTCTAGGTGATAGCTTAATTATGCTGGTGAAAGTAAAAAAGCAATCTGAGATGCTACAGGAAATTAGATTATCCTATTATTTCAGAACCAATATTACAGGAGGCTACTAGTCTATGCACAAGAAATATGAAAGCGAAGGCTTCATCTGAACCTTTCAGAGCTCAGATGAGCAGATCCTCAGTGGTTGGGGGTTATTCAAAGCTGTATTAATTCTAGTTATGCCTCTTTCATTTTAAAAACAATTTAGAAACTAGTTAGATTATTGTTTGTGTTAAATTATACCCAGAGATAGATTGAAATTTAATAGAACAGTGATGTTATGTAAACCACACTGGAAAATGTCTGAATTGTAACTTTATTATACAACTGGTCTCATAGATGGATTCTTCTTTTTTTTTTTGGGGGGATCAGGTTCCATGGATGTCCTATAGTTTCTGTTGCAGCAAAACCTGGTGGTCCAGAAGCCCCAGAAACTCTGACTCCAATAGGAGTTTCGGAATTAATTGAGGTATGTATTTTAAAAATGCTAATATTAATATTATGTGCTGTCTTAAGGCTGTAGCAAATAATCAAAATCCTAATTCAAAGGACTGGTAAATACTCCTTTGATAATAGAGTGGTAGAAGCTCATGAAATTTATTTGGAGATAAGCTCCACTAATTTTAGTAGTACTTGCTCTCAGATAAGTATGTGTGGAATTGAACTTTTCTTCATTCATTAACAGTTTTGCAAGTGAGTCTTCCATATTCCCATTTCTTGAGTAAGAGTGGGGACTGATACATGCATCATGGCTTGATGCAATTACAACAGGTTTATAGAACTAAATACCTTTCACAGATAGTTAAGGTAGCAGTGATTTAAAGGGGCTGAATTAAAATGAAAAAAGACAGCACCGAGGCACTGATCATATCAGCCTAACAACAGGCACTGCCAGATCCATAGAAGCAGAGATGCCTCAGAGACAGTCCAACACATAGTGACAGGTCATAAGATGCGGTCAGGAACGCACATACTGAACGGCACAATCCACGCAGCTGGCATTATGTGCAGTAAGATCTGGCAGTGATAGATGTGGCTATGCCAAGTGACAGCAACATCAGGAAGAAAGTGTCTGAGAAGCCAGAGAAAGACAGGGCTCAAAGGAAGAAAGTAGGTGGCTGGTATGTATCTTGCTCAATCTTGGATCCTCTATCAGAGGCCTGGGAGTTTGTAGGTTCTGTGCAGTGTCTTAGCTATTTCTAGCACTGCCCTGTCATGGAAAGAGTGCTCTGATAGTGTTCCTGGGATTGCAGCTCTATTAATATTATTTGTTTAGTGTATGGCATATCATAAATGGACTAGCAATATATATTAAGATTTCATCTAGATTATCTAGATAGAGATTGAGAAAAAGCTTTTTTCCACAGGCAGTACGGACACTAAACCAGGAACCACAAGAACACTCAGGACTATAACAGGAACCATGATTGTATCTAACTCCCACATTCCCAATTATCCCTAACTTATTTCCTACCCCACCCTCCCATTTTGCCATAACTTACTCGTGGTCGCGGGCAGTCGCGTAAGCATTTCACTGCATATCGTGACATGTATGACTGTGTACATGACCAATAAATTTGAATTTGAAATTTGATAGCAAAAGCCAATAAAATATAAATGTTAAAAAGATCTATGTTCAAATACCAATGCCTAGGCCATCTAACTATTGCAGCGCAGCATTGTTTATATTTTAAAAACCAGATACTGGTTCAGTGTATGCGCTCAGTTTACAGCCGGTCATTATATAATCTACAGCTCTGGATGCTCCTGTCACCACTGGGGCCACTTTGGCCTTTACTTCCTACATGTTCTCCAGTTCCTCCTTCAGGCCTTGGTACTTCTCCAACTTCTCGTACTCCTTCTGATGGATCTTGAGCTTCTCATACCCTTTCTTCCTGAAACTTACTTTCTTCTCCAACTGCTTATTCTTAGTGATATATTTCTGGATAGAGCTAGTGGAAAATGAAACTTCAGTTGCCAGTGTGCCTTTTTTGTTCTTCAAATCCTTGCCATAATTTTTCTATTAGACAAAGTTGTAAAAATAAAGGAGAGTAAAAAAAAAATCTGCATTTTTGACCTTTTAATTATGCATGTGCATTCTGAGAACTAGTACGTATCCTTTCTTCCGCAGTTACAAATAGTTACTGCCGCTGTATTTGCATAGGTGCTGGGCAGAAACTTTTCTGTGACATATTTTGCTAACCAGGCTGATTGGGCTGTACCAAAACTTTAAGGCAGAGAATCAAATCCAGTTGCTGCTGCTAAGTCTGCATCTCCTGGGCAGTGCAAACAATTTATTTGACCTTGGACTATTCCAGTCTTGTTGCAACAGAAAGCTATGCCATGGTGAAATCAATCACGTACCTTTTCTCTTCATTTCTTTGTGTCTTATGTGACATTTTGTCAATATACAGGTCTTATTTTCTCTTGCTTTTAGGTCCTAAAGTCAGAAGCTTATATACCAACAAGAGATCCTTCAGGATCATTCCTTATGGCCATTGACCACTGTTTTTCCATCAAGGGCCAAGGCACTGTGATGACAGGAACTGTTCTTTCAGGCTCAGTTAATATTGGGGACAATGTGGAAATTCCTGCCTTGAAGGTGAGCATATATCACTTTTGGTTCTAACATCTTTATCAAAGAGAAAAAAGAAAAGGCCACAACGTTTGCTGCTCCTGTAGTATTCCACCTAACTAACTTCATTTGGCTTGCTCAACAGGAACTTTAAAAAATGCTTTAGGGAATACTGTACAGAATTGGGTAGTTTTTAATATAATAATGTTGGCGTGATTCTCAAACTATATACTTTGCAAGCAAAATGGATGCCTGAAGCTGAGCCTTCCAAAGGGGTGACCTCAGAAACAAAGGAGATAAAAAAATTTAAAAAGGAAAAAAGAGAAAGAACTTCTTTCAAGATACTTAAATAGAGAAAATACCTCATCTGATTTTACTGGTGCACAAAAATGAGAAGAGACCAAATTCAGGATATTTTAATGAAGTAAAAAACAATAGATGAACGCTATATTTGGCTGCAATGAAAAGTGTCCAAGAATCTAGTTTGGTCCTTCTGGGAATAAATGTTGATATAAAAAAATCATTCAAGAAAATCTCATTATGACATAAAAATAATAATACTTTTTCCTTATAATGAAGAAAATGACCAGCAAACAAAGACATGTAAATGAAAAAATATTAAATTAAAGGATAAATAAGAAATTTCTAGATCCAGAAAAAGCCTATGTTCAGTTTTGAATCTGGAAGCTATGTAAATTCAGTTACCAAGCAGTTGGACTTGATGAAATAATTCAGTTTTATCTAAATGTTCCATCCTTGTATTTTAACAGCAACTTAACCTTTTCAGTTGGCCAATTGATTAGCATAATAGAGAAAGAAGAATCCAATCCTACTTTTTTTAAAAAAGTGGAAAATCCATCAAGATTTAGTCTTGAAATAGAGAATTAGTATAATTACTTTAAGGTCAGACTCATTATTAACTTTAAGAAAGATCTTTCTATACTGATATCATTTCTACACCCAAACTAATTTTTTGTTGTCATCATAGCTGCTGACTTCTACATGTAGAAATCACTGCTTGATTCAAAAATTCCCATCTTCTGTTCCTGATCGCTTTTTTCCCTGAAGCTCATTAATTAAGCTATGAAGTGCCATATTTCCATTCCTCTGTTCAATTTATTAACCTCTGTGAGGGAAGATTGTCTAGGAGTTGGTTGGCAGGACTTTTCTAATGCTTTATCCTGGAAAACCAGGTTCAATACATACAGTATCCTGCTGATCTACTGCTGGATTGGAAATAAATTGTCTTGTAACTGTTGAAAAGAGATGATATTATGGGATCACGTGTAAAATGAAGCTGAAGAGGATGTAACACAAACACTGGAGGTTTCCAAGAGGACCAGTTAATTAAAGTTATTTCTGGTGATGCTTTCAGAGCATACTCTGCTCATTATGTAGGGATATCATTTTCTTTATATATTACATCATCAAAATAAAGCAAGGCTTTTATAGGAATCAAACATATTAAACCATCATAAATGCCAAACCTATTAATCTTCCCACTTTCCACAAAATAAAGGCAGCACCTAGATAAAAAAGCCTCCTCTCCCTTAAAAAAATGAATCAGAGAGGCAATCTGATTTATATGTATTTCAAAATTTTAGGCCACCCAACTCCACTGAGTCTGAACAGCTTTGCATATAAAAACTGTAACAACTCAAAATAAACCCCGAAAGACAACACCATGTGGAAGAGACAACAATGTATTCTGTGTTTGAACGTATTCTGTGTTTCTGTGCTTTGTGTGATTGTACCGATGGAGGCTCATCCAATTTCACTGCACACATGTTGTGCATTGACAATAAAGATTTGAATTGAATTGAACAGTTTCTCTCCCATACCCACAGAGATACCATCATAATGCCCAAATGCTCCATGGAAGAGAACTGTTTTCAGTACCTTTGGAGAAAGCAATAAAGATAAAGCATTTGAACTTTAGAATTAAGCTGAGAATGATTGCCAGATAGAATGGCACTATAATTCATCATTCAGCACAGTAATTTTAAGTAAGCATGCATCTCCCCACTGCATATATATGGATATGGACAGTTGGAATTACAATTGGAGATTAAACTTGTTTTCCTATTATCTATTTCATGAAGTGTTTAACTAGGTTACCTGTGGGAAGTTTTACCAATTCTCAATCCTACAAAGCAATAGAAGAGAAAGATCTTATAACACATTGTGGATTATGACATTCCTTGACCTTTCTTTGCCCTGACCTTTTGCTAACTGAGATTGACAGCTGATGCCCACTGGGCATTGGGGACATTGCAAAACAGCTGCTTTCCAAGCGCAAGGAACCCTCCCAGCAAATAAAGTGGCATCTCATACCTATTCTACTAATAGACTTGGACGTCTGTGACCGCCTGAACTTGCCGAAAGGAGGGACAGAGCAATTAAAAATAAACAGTGACATTCTCAAACGCCCATACTCTCTGATTGAGGTTGAGAATGCCAGCAGCACACAGATTCCTTTACAGTGTTGACTATGTAAATTGCCATCTGGGGTTGATTATTTGAATTGCAGTGAGAGAATGTTGTGTGCTGCATGTGTGTGTGAGAACTCTCTGACGTAGGAAACAATTCTTCAATGAAGCAGTTTAATACTACTTACTCAATGGTACTTAACATCCATGCTGAAGCACACGAATCCCTTATTTGTGGTTTGAAAATGTAGTGATAATGCAATTTTTTTATTATCCCTCTGGTACTATGTGCATTTTTAAAACTGCGATGCATGTGGTATGTCTGCTGCCGTTTCCATTTTAGGAGTAACATTTCTGAATGCTAATATCCAATAGGACATTTTCTCTCTTTCTTTGATGGGAAGTGATTTAATACAATTGGGATTTGTATTTGCCTAATATTCCAATATGTGTGCCATTAGAAGATATTTATTTATTTATTTAATTTCTTAATTAAAGTCCCTCTCCCGAAGGACTCGGGACGATGTACAGCCATCTAAAAGAAGCATAGAGTAAATGACAGTTTAAAAAACAAATTAAAATTAACTAATTTAAATGGCCGATCATAATTAAAAACGTAAATGTAAAAATGTAAAAGATGTAAAAAAATTAGAAATTTAAAAATTTAAAACAATTAAAGATTACAATTTAAAAACTGGTTTAAAAACTAATTTAAAAATCCCCAACCAGTAGTACTAGAAGATATGAAAGATAAGGTTAGGGACAGATTTTTGTTTGCCTATGTGGCCACTAAGGGGAAAAGTCTGCTTATGTGGCCACTAAGAGCCAACAACAACTTGAAGCCATACAATCAATCACACTGAAGTAATCTCAAAGCTTGATGACTGGGTAATAACTATATTTTGTAGGCTGGGTTGTCTTGTTAAAATAGTTGTATGCCATATTATGCAAACTGATTTATGATTAATTGAAAGTACCGTTTTTAAAATCTGAGGCCTTTACTTTCACTAGGTCCTAATTTTTTCCCCTAAAACTGAATTTATTAGTTGGAAGTGGGTGATCTACAGCTGATACAATCTATGATGAGCTCTTTACAGGAGGCATTCTTTTGCTGTGATAAATAGTATACTTGACTCAATACTCATGTATTTGAAATGGGTGGCTATGTGCTCCTGCAGCTTTGGAAGACCATTATGATACAGGTTGTTTCTTCTTCTTCTTCTTCT
>JAEANM010010358.1:0-15836 GCA_017656035.1 Myanophis thanlyinensis
AATAAATAAATAAATAAAAAATAAGTTGGCCAACAGCTTGTATGCCCAGCAAGATGACTCCGTGTGCCACCTGTGCCATAGTTCACCATCATGGTCATAGACCATTTGCATATTTTTCTAGAAAATAATATGCAAGTGGTTTATCGCTGTCTTCTTCTGGGTTCTTCCATGGTAGTGTTTTGGATGCAGCACAGCTTTTCACGATCAGCCGAAGCTGTCTACGTTTCCATCTGAGCAAAATCTTCATGAAAACACTTGGCCTACATGAAGATGGGTGGACTTCAACTCCCAGAATTCCCCAGCTAGCCTGCTGGGAACTGAAATCCGCCCGTCTTCAAGGAGGCCAAGGTTAAGGAACGCTGGTCTATTGTTCTGTGGATATTCTCCATCCTCCAGGACAGGTCCTGGCTGTCCCAAAGGTGTTTTCCCCAAAGGCAACTGGACTTTTTCCTTGAAAATGTTTCGCTTCTCATCCAAGAGGTTCTAGGAAATGTTTTCAAGGGGGGGAAGCCCCCCCCCCCAAAAAAGCTCAGCTTTTGGACATGTATCTTTGGGATGAGTGACACAGCTTCCACCACACATCCTCACAACCTTCTACAGAGGGACCATCGAGAGCACCCTGAGCAGCTGCATCACCGCCTGGTTTGGGAATTGCACCGTTTCGGATCGAAAGACCCTACAGCGAATAGAGAGGATGGCAGAGAAGATCATTGGGGTTGCTCTTCCCTCTGTCATGGACATTTACACCACACGCTGCATCCGTAAAACCAGAAACATTGTGGCTGACCACACACACCCTTCACATACACTCTTTACTCTCCTGCCATCTGGAAAGAGGAACAGAAGCATTTGGGCCCTCACAAACAGACTGTGTAACAGTTTCTTTCCACAAGCCATCAGACTCCTCAACACAAAGAAACTGGAACCATAAATACTTTGTGTATTTATAGTTTTTTTTCTAAGTTTTCAGTTTGAGAGTTATGTGTAGTTCTGCGTCCTGCTTTTTTTTTTTCTTTATCTGTGTCATCTGATGTAGCACCTTGGAGGAACGTGGTTTCGTTTCCCTGTGTACTGTTCTGTACATTGTTGAAATGAAAATAAAACCTACTTGAGCACGGAAAATGAGATAGTTTTTATACAGAAAAGCTGAGCGTATTCTTCTCTCTGAGCTGTTGTTCTCCTTTTAAATATTAGCTGGTTTAAAGAACACCGTGCAGTTTTGTGTCTCCACACCACCTTAAAACCACAGTGTCTTTTTCACCCTCTAAGGAAAAGGGTGCACAATTTATTGCAACTTGCCAAAAGAATGACTTTGGACAAAGGTAGCAACACCATAACCTGAGTCGCAAATACCTCTTGCTATGGCTTCGTGTATTTTTAATAAATCCTACAGAACGCATCCACGAACCGGAGGGAACTGGGAATTTACAAGGAATTTACCAACGGCTGGAAGCACGTGGGGGTAGGGATCTCTGGAGTCGCAAAACAATTCAGTTTTTGTGGTCGCCGTTCTTGTAAAAGTTTTAATAGGCCTACACACCCACGTTTCCTCTACTTCCTCCTTAAAGAAATCCAAGAATACACAACAAACAAGGTAAACATCCGGTTCCCTCCCCATTTTGTGCAGTTAACCCCTTCCCCTTGTAAGAGCAATGGAGATATTGTGACTATTGTGAACACTATGAACAGTGGAGATGAAGGGTCCTAGTGGATGGATTATCACTTAAACGTGAGCCAGCCGTGTTTGGCAGCAGCCAAAAAAAGCGAATACAATCCTTTGGTTGTCTAAACAGACGCACTGAATCAAAACCAACGTCTTAGTACCGCTTAATAAAGCCTTGGAAAAGGCCATGGAATACTGGAATACTGCATCCACGTTACAAAAAGGATGTT
Source organism: Myanophis thanlyinensis (assembly GCA_017656035.1). Taxonomy (NCBI): domain Eukaryota; kingdom Metazoa; phylum Chordata; class Lepidosauria; order Squamata; family Homalopsidae; genus Myanophis; species Myanophis thanlyinensis. The sequence goes on from JAEANM010010358.1 coordinate 1,894, forward strand.
GAGGCTTTGGAAAACAACAACTAGGATGATTGAAGGCCTGGACACTAAAACATATAAAGAACAGTTTCAGGAAAACTGGACATGGCTAGTTTAGAGAAAAGAAGAATTAAGGGGGACATAATAGCAGTACTCCAGTATCTGAGGTGCTTGCCACAAAGAGAAGGGGGTCAATTCATTTTCCAAAGCATTTAAAGGCAGGACAAGAAAGAATGGATGGAAACTAATCAAAGAGAGAAGCAACCTGGAATGAAGGAGAAATTTCCTAACAGTGAGGACAATTAGCCAGTGGAACAGCTTGCCACCAGAAGTTGTGAATGCTCCAACACGGGAGGTTTTTAAGAAGGAAGTAGACAGCCACTTCTCTGAAAGGGTATAAGGTCCCCTGTTTAAGCAGAGGGCTGGACGAGAATTTATTTATTTATTTATTTTAGTTCAATTTATATACTGCCCCTCTCCCAAAAAGGGACTCCGGGCGGTGTACAACCATCTAAAAAACAATAAATTAATAACAATTTAAAAACAAATTAAAAAGAATTAAATAGAAGACCTCCAAAGTCCCTTCCAGCTCTATCCTGAAAAACAAAATTGTTAAAACCTCTTCAGTTTAAAAAGAGAAGCTATAATCCATCCAATTTAAGGGATTAACTGGCAAAAGCACCCGGTATGGCTATTTTCTGAGTAACGCTAACCCATGGGTTGGGCCAATTCACATCAAAGAAAACTTTGCAGGAATGTTGCCGTGATAAATTATGAGCTGTTCTAAACTCACCAGTCTAGCCTCCCAAAGTAACTTAAACATGTACAAATCATGCGGTATTATCAGGGGTTTTGTTACTTCCACTCTCCACCCACCCAGGCTGAGAACCACCCTTTGTTTTGAACATCGTCTCAGGAATTGCATGTCCAAAAACAACAAGCGAAGCAAGCAGAACGTCTACCAATGGCATTTTGTCAAAATTAAAGACAACTGTGAGTTATTATTGAAATGATCATGTGTTAACTTTTCGGTTGTGAAAACCAGAGAAAAACCAAATAGGCATCTTTTTATTGTAGGTTTTGAGGTGATGACTTAAAACACCCTGGACTGGAAAGAATGACAAATGATGTGGCCCTGCATCAAATCATCACTGAGTGCCCCAAAAGCATCAGGAACGTGCATGTTTTAGACATGAAATGCGAACGTTGGACGGGGAAAAAGAATTAGGCTCGATAAAGTTAAGGAAACGTTCAAGACAGAAATGCCACAAATAAGAAAGATGACAAGAGCGTAAGAACCAAAGCTCTTCAAAGTTCAAAGTCTTTCTTGTCATTGTACATCGTGCGTGCAACGAAACTGGTTTAGCCTCTACTGGTGCAGTCCACACAAGAATATAAGGCAAGAAGACAATCCATAATAGAAAGGATAATCCTTACACAAGTAAAAGAGCTAGAGTTGGTTATGGAAGGTTGTTTTAACAGGTTAACCGAGTTGTAGGTCATCTAGCCCAACCCCCAAGCAGGAGACCCTACACCATTTCTGACAGAGGGCAGCCCAGTCTCTTCTTGAAAGCCTCCAGGGATGAAGCTCCCACAACTTCTGAAGGCAACTTCTGTTCCATGGGTGGATTGCTCTCGCCGTCAGAAAATTTTCTCCTTATTTCTAGATCTCTCTTTGTTGAGCTTCCATCCATTATTCCTTATCAGGCCTTTGGGTGCTTTGGAAAACAGATAAGCTGGAATGGCTTATATGTGTGCATGCGGACATTTGAAGATGGATCCAACCGGACAAATCTCTAACTAATTAACAAATCCCATTATTTAATCATTCCTCCCCACTACCGCTCCATCCCACTACACGTCTCAAGTCGGTTGGAAGGATTTGGGAATCTAGGGGGCACAGCAAGGATTTTAGGGGTCAGTCCTGAGACTTCAGATAACACTCCTCTGCCACTGCTAAGACGGAAGCCCATGATCCAGTCTAGCGAAAAGAAGCACTTGCCTGATAGCAATGTCCCAATATCTCAGAGGGTTGCCCCAAAGAAGAGGGAGTCAACTTATTTTCCAAAGCACCAGAAGAAAGTCAAGAAACAATGGATGGAAACTAATCAAGGATGGAAGCCAACCTGGAATGAAGGAGAAACTTCCTAACAGTGAGGACAACCAACCAGTGGTAGAGAAGTTGCCTTCAGAAGTTGTGGGTGCTCCATCATGGGAGGCTTTTAAGAAGAGACTGGACAGCCATTTGTCTGAAATGGTATAGGGTCTCCTGTCCGAGCAGGGGGCTGGACTAGAAGACCTCCAAGCTCCCTTCCAATTCTGTTATTCTGATCCTTTAACAGATTTCAGTTCTAACCAGCTCTGGTCTTTTGGAATCAATGATCCAGAACACAAGTCATCCTCAACGTAAGGCCAGCAAGGCAATTGTTAAGTCAATTCCGTCCCATTTCAATCCCTGAAGTTGTTAAGCTAGTCACTTGGTTGTTAAGTGAATCTGGCTTCTCAATGGACTTGGTTTGTCAGAAGATGATCACACGACACTGGGACCTTGCGACAGTCATAAATATGAGCGGGTTCCCAAGGGTCATGAATTTGGATCATGTGGCCACCTCGGGGGATGCTGCAACCCTACTTAAATGTGGGAAACGGTCATGCGTCGCTTTTTTCAGCGCTGTTGTTAACTTTAGATGGTCACTAAACAAACTGTTGTAAGTCAAATACTACCTTTAAGCGTAGACCACTAACAGCGAAAAGACCAGCAATTCTACTTATCTGGTATAAGGTCAACTTTTCTCTTCTTTCAGTCCAACAGCAACACAGAACATTATTGTTCTTGTTATTGTTGTTGTTGTTATTATTTGCAGAGAAATGTCAGGACGGCATTATTTTTTATTTTATTTTAGGTTCCAATATTCTGCAGGTTCATTGGAAGCGGGCCTTCGAAGGCAGCTTAGGGAAGAAGTGGAAATCCATAAAGAGGAACAGTAGCTCAGCTTTCTCTACCCAAGATGTGGCAAGCTTATCCACTAACCCAAACAACGAATCTCAGCATTTCACTACACACCGTACTGTGCGTGGCTGTGTACGTGACAAATAAAACTTGAATTTGAATTTCAATTAATCCCAGTAAGAGGAGTGAAGTATATTGTAATGACATCATCGTGACTGGTTAGAAATAATGATCTCACTGAAATGTGCTGGAGTTACTTACAGGAATCGCACCCATGTGCAAAACCAGGCAGACAGACGCATGCTCAGACTTGCTCAGTGTTGCAACTGTGTCTTGCATGGACTACAAATGCCGGCTAGCATTAACACGTCCACTGAAATGTGAATTTTACAAAGCCTACTTCACTCTCATAATGATTTAACAGAGTAAGAGAATTGGAAACGGTCCTTGGAGATCTTCTAGTCCAACCCCTGGCTAAGCATTCCATGTATTCTTTAGCTTTCTGACCGGCATGTAACACTTGTTGCATGCCAGCAACCGGATTCATCTCACAAAATATGGAATAATAGGGCTGGAAGGGTCCTTGGAGAGCTAGAAGAAGTCCAACAACTTTGCTCAAGCAGAAGAACTTATACTATTCTGGACAGTGGCTGTCTAGTTTCTTCTTGAAAACCTCTAGTAATGAAAAGCACCCACCATTTCTGGTGGCAAGCTGTTCCACTGGTTAGTTGTCCTCACTGCTAGGAAGTTTCTCCTTAGTTCCAGGTTGCTTCTCTCCTTGATTAATTTCCATCCGTTGTTTCTTGTCCTGCCTTCAGGTGCTTTGGAGAATAGGTTGACCCCTCCCTCTTCTTTGTGGCAGACCCTCAAATACTGGAAGACGGCTGTCATTCCACCCCGTCGTCCTTCTTTTCTTTGGACTGGCCACACCCAGTTCTTGCAACCGTGCATCTCATGTCTTAGCCTCCAACCTCCTACTCATCTCTGCTGGTCTTCACAAAACCATGGAACGCTTCACGAATGTGTGTGTTTTGTCAGTACAGTTATAACTTTGAGCCCCGGTGAACGCCACATCAACGCCCGTCCCTCTCCTGGTCTGTTACTCAGCCTAAAGAGCTCAGCAGGAATTATTTTGAGCGGAGCCTGCAAATTATAACCTTTCACCACTCCTCCCAAAACACACTTGCCCAAGTCTTATTTTTAGTAATGCCAGCAACAATGCTATGATTTCCTCTCCGTCTTTCCCTCTACCCGAGTATTTACAAAAGATACCAAAAAAAAAAAAAATGAAAAACCACCGCATTTGCAGGCAAAAGACAGAAAGTTGTTATGGACTGCAACAAGAATGACGGAACGTGTCCTGTAGCTCCTGTTTGGATTTTAACCCCCAACCATATAAACTTGGTGGAATAAAGCTGCAGCATCTGTATCACAATTCTAGACCACACACAGACCACGGTTAAATTAAGTTCCACTGTATACAAAGCTGGAATGAAACCTGGTTTAAACCTACGGTTTTGAGGAATTGTCGTAAGGGAAAATTAGAGTCAACTGAAGTTAATCAGGAATGGGGCATGTCCGGTTTATTGAAAGGAAGGACTAGGACTGTGATGGCAAACCTATGGCACGGGTGCCATGAGTGGCACGCAGAACCATCTTGCTGGGCGCACACAAGCTGTTGGCCAACTTACCTCCAGCTGAGCATGCATGTGCAATTGTAGACACCCAGCTGGTCTTTGGGCCTGCACTGTGCATGCGCGATTGCAGCAGGAAATCCAGCTGGTCTTCAGAGCTCTCCTGCACATGCACACACAATTGCTCATTTGTGTGTGAGTGCCTGCATACAATGCATATGTATTGCACATGCAAAAGCTGCATGCATGTGCAGATGGTGTGGTTGCACATTCAGCACATGTGGAGGAGCCTCACACAAGTGTGGATGGCACACGCAAAGTGTGTACTTTTCGGCACTTGGTAAGTAAAAGGTTCACCACCACTGGATTACGATAGGCCCTAGTCAAGGAACTCCTCATAAGCTTTCCCAGGACTATTAATCTTTAATTGTTTTAATTTAATTTAACTCTATTACATTAAAAAAAAGGTTAAGACTCCATTCAGAGTCATATTCCTACATTCCGGCTAATACTGTGAATGAAAGTGACAATTAAGTTATTCTAAGCTCAATTCCAGTGAAGAACCTTTTACTTTTACAAGTGCCGAAAAGTACACGCTTTGCGCATGCCATCCACACTTGCGTGCGGCTCCTCCACGTGCGCTGCATGTGCAACTGCACCATCTGTGCATGCATGCAGTTTGTGCACGTGCCATGCACGTGCGCTGCACGCAGGCACTCACGCGCCCATGAGCAATCGCATGTGTGTGCGCAGGAGAGCTCCGAAGACCAGCTGGATTTCCTGCTGCAATCGCGTGCCATGCACAGCGGAGGATGGGACATGGTTGTCCCCAAAGGTGCTTTTTCCAAAAGGCAACTGCACTTCCTTGGTTTTGTTCTCTGAAGACGTTTCACTTCTCATCCAAGAAGCTTCCTCAGGTTCTGAGCTAAAGAAGCTTCTGAGATGGGAGATGAAATGTTTTCAAAGAACACTCCTGCCACCCCCAGAAGAAACTCCAGTTGCCTTTTGGGATCCCCCCATCTCTGGGATATACTGGTTCTTTCCCAACCTCTTCTACTGTTGAAATATTGTGAGCTGCTCTCCAAATGTATTGGGCTGAACTTTCCATCCACATCATGCGCCAGTACAGCTGTGTTGCTTAAGGAAGATGATTCAGCACAAGGGCGAGGAAACCTTATCTGTCTTCCAGCCCTACCCTACAGCTTGACTATCCAGATAGAACAAGCAGTGGGAGAACATCAGTTGACTTGGCTGAGCTCCAGAAGCAAAGCAAGGTTGAGCAAAGGTTGTTGGATACCAGAAAAATCCAGGACCAGAAACTGGATTGGAAAGATAAGAAGACATATAAGCTCGGCGGCGGCGTTGAACTAGCCATTGACCCTCACTATGTCAAGGACCTAGGTGTGCTTATCTCTGACAATCTTTGCTCAACAGTTCATTGTAACAGCATTGCCAAAAAAGCATTAAGAGTTGTTCATTTAATTTTGCACAGTTTTTTTTTCCTGGAAACACTGTATTGTTAATTAGAGCTTATAAATCCTATGCCAGACCAATCTTAAGAGTATTGTTCAACTGTTTGGAATCCCCACCATATATCTGATATCAGTACAATCGAGCGGGTCCAGAAGTATTTCACGAGAAAAGCCCTGCGCTCTTCTGTACTCAATAGAGTTCCCTACGCTAGTAGGCTCGAAATTCTCGGTTTGGACAACGTAGAACTGCATCACTTGCGCTCAGACCTAGGAACTGCATATAAAATTATATGCAGTAATGTTTTACCTATAAATGACTGTTTTGTTTTAATCGCAACAACACACGCTAACAACCCTTTTAAACTTAATGTAAATTGACCCAAACTTGACTGTAAAAAAAATGTATGACTTTTGTAACAGAGTCGACAAAGTCTGGAATGCTCTACCTGATTCAGTTGTATCTACTACAAATTCTGATAGTTTCAGTCGCAAATTGTCTTCTGTGGATCTTACACCTAACCTCAGTGGTCAGTAGAGCATAAGTGCATGGATGTGCCTATCATCCTTTGTCACTGTGTTTTCTTATTTTTCTTATTCTTGTATCCGTTTTTGCTCAATCCGTTTGATTGTTCTGTATTGTTACTGTATTGTTATGGTTTGACAAACTCTAATGAATAAATAAATAATAATAGATAAATAATAAACATCCCAGAAGAAGTCAGGGGCACACAAGCATTCATGCCACCAGGCAGAAAATTGCCACCAGGCCAATTTTCATGGATGTTGTTAAGGATAGTTCCCCATTAGGAGAACGAGTGTGCAGCGAAGCATTGTGAGAGCGGTGTGGTAGAATACACAAACCAGGATACAGAGACACTGAGTAGAAAAATAGGTTTTTACTTCCTTGGAAAAAGAGGTTTAGCAATGTCCATCAGTCAGTCCGAATTCATACACAGTCAAGTCTGTCAAACAGTTCCGTTCAGGGATAATCCAATAATCAAAGTCCAGTAACAAATACACAGTTCGGTACACAGAGCTTGCAAACAGTAGCAACTCACAGTAAATCCTCGCTCCTCTAACTGCTCAGCAACAATAACAGTAACCAACAGCCAAAGACCAACATCTACCAGTGATTCTGTCTTCATCTTATGGCCGCTTGTGGAAGCGGCAGCCAATCACACTTTCTTAAAGTTACAGTATATTTAAAGTTAAAGTAACAATCCTGGTTTATATATTGTCAACCCAATAATTGTTAGTTTTACATTCCTAACAGATGAGTCCATGCAATCAAGCTTCATTGGAAAGACCCTTTGCCTTGACCTTCTGATTTTCACCTACAGGGATCTAAAATTGTTACGCTTCCCAGACTGGCCAAATTATTTTCTTTGGAGTTGTGGTGGAATCAACATTGAAGTAGATCCCCACACAGTGTGGCTTCCTCTAGTCTGGCCAACGGTTGTATGCTCAGTGTCTTAGCAGCTGCAGAACTGCACTTTAGGTGTTATCTAAAATATCACTGTGTGTAGTCCTTTGTGGTCCAGCTCTAGCCTGAAGACAAATTCCTTAAATTAGGAGCAGCATTTTGGCATGCTTTTGACCGACCTCAATTGGTGGACTGGACTTGGAGATTCTTTATCTATTCTTCTGCTCCCATTTTCATTGTCTCAGACTCCATGCACTATGAGGGAAAGTCAGAAAGAACCCACCTGTGTACTTAACGTAAGGTTTCGAGAGGGGACACAATAACTTCCTCCCGTCTTCTTTCCTTCTTCAATTTTGTGAGTGTTAAAGGGAAGTAGCATGATCAACAGAATAAGAGAGTAGGAAGAGATCTTGGAGGATCTCGGAGGGGATTGAGCTAGAAGACTTCCAGACCTCTTCCAATTCTGTTATTCTGTCTTCTAATCCAACCCTTTGATCATACAGGAGACTCTGTGCCCATGATGGCGAACCTATGGCACACATACCACCCCAGCTGGCACACAGAGCCATCTCTGCCGGCACGCTGACCGTTGCCCCAACTCATCGACTGTGCATGTGTGCGTGTGTGCAACCCCTGTGTGGCTGCACATGCATGCGACTCCCGTGCGGCCGCATCTGCACGAGAATCCCCTTGCGACTCCTGTGTGACTGCGCACGTCCGTGAGAATCCGTGCATGACTCCTGTGCGACTGCGCATGCGCACAACAATGCACAGGTGACTCCCATGCAACTGCCCACATGCGCGACAAGCCATGCGATTTCGCCTGCACTGATTGGGCATGAGCGAGACTCCCGTGCAACAAGACTCCCGCATGACTGCGCATGCATGACTGTCTGCAGAGTGCGCACGTGAGAAAGATGTGCACACACGCAAATCGCACTCCCGTGGAAGCCGCACGTATGCTTTGAAGGCAGATGCGCATGCGAAGCGAATATGAGCATGTGCACGCTCACATTTGGCACTCAAAAAGCTTTGCCACCACTGCACTGGCCATTTCTATAACAGGAAAGCTATCGAATCGGCAAAACCCCAAATCAAAGCTTTCTATTTTTTTTTTCCACCTCAAGCACAAAGTCCAGAAATGGTTTCCAAGTAAAAACAAATTTCGACAAGAATATAACCAAAGGGTGAAAACGTGGATGATGAATTTCAGGGGACGAGCCTGACCCACTCCTGCCCTTAAAGCTCCAGGGATCTCCAACTTTAAGACTTGTGGACTTCAACTCCCAGACCTCCAACCTTGGCAATTTATTTTCTTTAACCAAAGCAGTAAATTTGGCCATCTCTGCTCACCCCGTCAACTTCATCCATTGTGGGAATCAAAGGGTCCTTCCATTTTTGGGAGTAAGGTACCCTTGCTGCCTTCAGGTTGTCCAATAACTGTAATAAAGGCATGGCCAATTACTTGGACATCACATTGTCAGGCATCAGATAATTTCCCCTCAAGGCTAATTTTAATCTACCTGCAGGCCAAACAAAGGAGCAGAAAGCGAAACTAAAATTAAGGAAGGAGGCTAGGCTGCCTTCTGGCAGATTTTGAGGTATGAAATTCTGCACGGCCTCCCCCTGCCTTTATTTTCAGAGTTACTGAGAAAATTATCAGAGCAGGCTGTTGGGAAAGAGATACCTTTGGGGAAAACTGAACCTGAAAAAAAAAAACAGCAAATCAATTGCTTTACAACGCCACAAAATGAAACCTGTATTTGTTCTCAGGAAAAGAAAAAGGAAAGAAAAAAAAAGCTGAATTGTGCACCAAAAAAAAGGTTAGCTCCAACCAATAAAGGCACTCACTCTGCCTTTCAAACTGTGGATGAAGAGAAACTTCCAGAGTTGATGGGACAAGAAACTTCACGTTTATCAAGCCAACCCCAACCTCAGCAACAAACGGCGTTCCAATTGCAGAGCCCCTTGTGTAGCCCTGCACAAAACTCCTGCATGATTGTGCATGCACACCAAACAATAATTATCTTTTGGTACGTTGGGTTCTGGTTGTAAACATGGGACTATCTTCAAGCCTGCTATTATTGGGTGGAGTCTTGGAAAAAAAAAACAACCCCTTTTTTGAGCAGTTTGAATTTAGACTGGACTCAACAAACCAACAATGAGAAAGGTCAAAGGATTCAAGACAGGCTAGATTTAACATATTTGCTATCTGGGGTTCAGCCGAAAGTAAATTCCCCATTCCCGCTTTCCAGTCTCCTCCAGTCACTCCACATGGCACCCCAGACCACTCAACGTAAAAACCGCCACAAAAGCAACTAAGGCCGTGGTGGTGAACCTATGGAACGCATGCCGGAAGGACAGGCAAAACCATCCCGTGAAAAAACGTGCAGCACCGCTTGTCCCGTTAACGCGCAGCGATGCGCGCTGGCCAGCTGGCTTTCATGAGAGCGGCGAAACCTGGAAGCGCAGTGTCCCAGCATGCACACGTGCTCCAAGAGCGGGCTGGACAGCTCGGCTAGTGTGCACATGAGCGCCGACTGACTGTTTGTCGCCAGGAACTCAGAAGCCCAGCTGGCCAGCCCTTGAAGCATGCATGTGCTGGGATGCTGCGCGTCCGGGTTTCAATGCTCCAGCACACACAAAAGCCAGCTGGCCAGTGCACATTGCTGTGTGAGAACGGGAGGAGATAGTGGTGTTGCGCATTTTCCGTGGGATGGATTTGCGTGCCCTTCCGGCACAAAGCCGGCACACAATGTCGAGGTTCTCCAACAGTGAACTAAGGTAATATCCTGATGTGTTATCACAACTTTCAAAGTCTTCGCATGTGGTGGCACCTGCTCAGAGTCCTCCGGACTCAGAAATTAAGCAAAGAAATCCCAGGCCTAGTTTGTGCAGGGATAGGAGACCACCAAGAGATCTCAGATTGGCAGTTAGCCTGGAAAGTTGAGAAAAAAATTCCTTTTTAAAAGAAAAAAGGTCACAGCAAATCAATTTAACCACCATTCTCAAGAAACTGACACGGTCCATGAAATTTTCTGGACTTGAGTTCAGCTCAAGAAATTCTTTAGCTGCAATATCCTGTATACACAAGAAATACTGAGAGCTGGGAAAGCCTGTTTCTTCTCCAACCATGATTCTCTGGAAGCGCTAAGAGGGCCCTGCATCAATATTTGTTTCAAAAGTTGGCAGCTTTAAGATGCATAGACTTCAACTCCCAGAATTCCCTAGTCAATTCTGGATGTTGAAGTCCAAACATCTCAACGTTGCTACTTCTGAAACAACACTGAGGTACATGGACTGCTTCATATCTACAAGGAGACGCAAAATTATTGTGGGGCTAAGGCTACATACTGTAATCAGTCCCAAATTTCAAGACACATTCAAGGTGCTTTTAACAAGACTCAAGGGGAGCATGATTCCATACGTTAAATAAATGTTAAATAACAGAATAACAGTGTTGGAAGGGACCATGTAGGTCATCTAATCCAACCCCCTGCTCAAGCACACCAGTGGTGGCAAACCTTTTCAGCACCAACTGCCGAATGTGAGCGCAGCACCTTTCGTGCTCACACACACCCTCCGCACATGTGCATGCGACTTCCACAAGTGTATGATTCGTGTGCACACGTATTTCACACAAGCGTGATTTGCATGTGCACCTTTCACGCATGTGCCTGCTGCAGATGCTCAAGCATGTGGGAGCCACACATTCATGCGCAGTCGCACAGGAGTCACACGGGGGGGGGTCATACATGTGTGCACAGTTGTGCAGGAGTCACGCACAAAAACGCATGCGCAATCGGTGAGTTGGGGTGACACCTGTCGCGCCGGCAGAGATGGCTCTGCATGCCAACTGGGACCATAGGTTCACCATCACGGCCCTACATCGTTTCTGACAGATGGCAATCAGTCCATTAAACGTACGTTCGTATGTTCAAATCAAATCAAATTTTATTCATCACATACACAGTCCTACATGGTACAAAATGCAGTGAAATGTGTATGCATTTGTTTCACGTATGTTCACAAAAGCCCTTTAACCAGGTTGTGAGAAAAAACAACAACACAAGCAGCAGAATCTACACAACACTTTAGCGACAGGATCCTATCCCCAGAAAACAAGCTAATCCAGGCACCCCGAGAAGCCGGATGAAGGGATCCCAACTCAAGGGATCTGAAAATTGTGATGATTCTAACTGCATCGATTTCAACAAAAGCCAGCTGAACTTCAAACTTCAGGTCCTTCCCCCCTGAGCGTTGTAAGTTGAGGACTCCCAGTGTTGTAAAATACTCGATTTACAAGAGTTCATTTAGTGACCAAAATTACAACGGCACTGGGGAAAAAAAGCGACTTGCGACCGTTTTATCACACTTCGGATAGTTGCAGCGTCCCCACAATCACGCCATCACATTTTCAGATGCTCGGCACCCGACTTGTATTTACGACGGTTCCACTGTATTGGGGGAGGGGGCGTGTCACGTGATCCCCTCTTGCGACGTTCTGGCAAGCAAAGTCCGTGGGGGGTGGGGGAAGCAAGGTTCACTTAACAACGGCGTGATTAACCGAGTCACTTAACGACTGAAGCAAGAAAGGACATCAGATGGAGCGAAACTCACTTAGCAACCGGGCCGCATACCCACTGCGGGTCGTAAGTTGAGGGCTGCCAAATTTTGCAACATTAGGGGGCGCATAGCTGAGACATCAATCTCTGCTCCACCGCCCCCTCCTTGACTCATGCGACTGCAATTGGAAATGAGGAGTAGATTTTTGGGCGATTAATAAGCGATTGGAACCCAGACCTGGAACACACAAAATAGATCACTTTCTGTTTGGAGTTATTCTACTCTAGTTTACAGGACTCCCCACCAGTGAGGCTTCTGGCTCAGCCCAACCCAACTCATAGGATACTCTTGGGGTGGAGGGGGAGGTTAAGGGAGCAGAGATCCTCAGGGAAGCTGATTGGATTTTAACTACAGAGCAAGAAGCCACAGAAGGTTGACCGGATCACTTCCAGATCTAGATTCAAGGAGACCAGGACCCCCCCTGTAACTCTTCTCCAACAGGTCGATTCAAGGGGATTCAGGACCGGGCCAAGGTGGAAGTTTCGATTGAACTTAGGAAATGGGGGGGGGGGGCAAATACTTTAAAGGGGGTTCGCGAAGAGAGTTTTCCCACGTTCAGCAAGGCGAGCACCCGACCGATTCAACCCAAGCATCCAGGAAGAGGAAGTTTCGTCTTTGTTGAAGGCAAAAAAATAAAAATAAAAAGGGGGGGGGGGTCCCGAAACGGAGACCGAGCGAGCGAGCGAGAGAGAGAGAGAGAGACCCCGGAGAGCCCTCAAACCGGATCCGAACCGGCCTTCCCAGCAAACCCGAACCGCGGCTCGAAACCAGAGCGTTTCGCACGCCCTCCGCTTTCCAAAGACCACCGCCCTACTTCAGAAAGAAGCCATGGATGGGTGGGGGTGGGGCTCCTCCTGCGGGCGAGGGGCTGGGCCACATGGGCTTGGGGGTCACGGCTTGGAGGGAGGTGGAGAAGGAAGCCAGGAAGAGCCCCCCACCCCGTCCCCAAAGATCCCCAATGGCGCGCTTGGGAGGAACAAAGGAAACCTTCTCTTCCCAACCCAGCCACCCCTACAAGAGGCCTGGAAGGAAGGAAGGAAGGAAGGAAAGACCCCCAACCCTGGAGAGAGAGGACCCCCCTACCCATCTCCCCCCTCCTCCCCCCCCCAAAAAAAAGAGAGAAGGGGCCCTAAGAGGGGAGGAAGAGCCCGGCTTACCGCTGGAGCAGCCTGCTTGGAGCTGGCCAACTTTGCGCCAAGTTGGGTTGGTGGGCTTTCTTTCTTTCTTCCTCGGCGGGTCGGGGGGCGCAGCAAAGCCGGTGGGAAACGGGGGGGGGGGTCCCCACTGCTACAAGCCACCGCCGCCCTGCTGGCCCAAGCCGAGCAAGCAAGCAAGCCAGCCAGCCAGCCAGCCTCTCCGGGGCCGCTTGGACCACGCCCGGGGGATGAGATGTGGTAACGCCCGCCCCGGAGCTCGCAAGGAGCTCTGAGCATCGCGGCTCTTCTCCCCGCACCTCTCCATCCCTCCCTCCCCGTGGGAGGGGGGTCCTGTGTCGTGGAATATAGGGGGCGGGGGGGGGGTATATGAATAATTATTTTGATTTTTAATTTAATTGTATTTCATTTAATTTGGTATTTATTCCTTCCTCTGTTCGATTTGTCACTTATTGGTTGATCGCTTTTTTATTATTGACTCGCGCCTTTGTTGATTTGCTGCTTTATTATTTATTTATTGTTGTATTATTTGTTCATTCATTTATTTTATAATATATTTATTATTATTTATGATTGTTCTATTTTATTATTTATTCCTTCCTTTGTTTTCTTTGCTGTTGGCTTCTTACTGCTTATTCTTTTATTTTGTTCTTTGTTATTGTCTATTATTTTTTATTTACTTATTGTTTTATTATTTATTTATTTATT
>JAEANM010010359.1:0-15836 GCA_017656035.1 Myanophis thanlyinensis
ATCGGCTGTAAACCGCCCCGAGTCCTCAGGGAGATGGGGCGGTATATAAATACGATTAAAGTAAAGTAAAGTAAAAGTATGAGTTCCATCAGCTTATTACATTTTTTATGAAACTGTGAATTACTTCACAGTGAAAGCATTGCATTTGACCTCAGTTATGCTTTATTTATTTCTTCATGTAATTCCAAACCTGTGATTTATATTAAAAAATAACTCAGAGTCTTTGTGTAGGAATACAGTGTTAATCAGATAAAACATCAATATAATATAACACTTCAAAAGTTTAAAAAACTAATAAGATGTTAGAAAACATACAGACACAATTATGGATGTGTCTCAAATGTAATGATATCTTCCAAAATTATATATATATAGGGCAAAAAATGTGTGACCGGAGTTGCTGTCTCTCTATAAATACTGGTGAGAGGGCGTGGTGTGCTGGGCTGGTTGGCTCTTGATTACTTGATGGAGTTAATGTTGGTATAATGGGCTGTGTGCTGGCCTTGCAAGTTCTTTTGTTGTGAGTCATTATTCTAATCTTCTGGGTCGTTATTGTAATCTTCTGGGTCGTTTGTGTTTTGATCTCTTTTCCATTAGCCTCCTGTGTTGTTGTTTTTTTATTGCTTTGTGTTGTAACAGCTTGGGTAATGGGTTGTGTGATGACCTTGTGAGTTTTATTGCTGTGGTGTCTTTGGTCTTGTGCTGTGATTTTGTGGATCATTTGCTGTGTTGCAGATTCTTGAGTTCTTGTGGTATGATTTTCTGCGTTTTCTGATGTGATGTCCTGAGTGGGTGGCATGTAGCATTCTGGATTTTGGTCTGGCTTCGAGTGAGGTCTGGGTCTGTGTTCTTGCCATGTGTCAGCTTGTTTGGCTTTGGGGTTGGGGGGGTGCGACAAAAACCAACACAGGACCCAAAACAACAAGGGATATCACCGCCAATCCCCCTCTCCAGACCCAGGCTCAAACCCATCCTATAAATGAAAGACAACCACCATCCAGAAACCAGACCATGGCTGCTTCACCAGCTGTCGCAAATATATTTGTTTTCATAGATTTTCACAGGTGTAGGTCTAGGTCTGTTTGGGTCTTTTCCTGTGTAAGTTTGAGAATATCTTTGCAATGTTTCGGTGAGGTCCCACTCGCCATCCTCAGGCTGGTGCTTTCTGCTTCGTGCCACTGCTTGCACCGACAAGAAGGTACATCAATGCAGCAGAGATAAACAGACTTGAAATTTTAACTTAAAATCTTGTCAGAAGTATCCAGATTGCTTTCTTTATATTGTTACCCCTTCCAGGACTTTAAATATTAAATCCTATTTTCATAACCAATATTATTCAGGAAAATCTTTTTCTAGACTTTTGCACAAACTGTTTTAAAGATGAAATTTTTGGAAGAAATGTTCACCATTGCAACTCTTAGATGTTATTGTATTATTTCTGAAGTTCTACAAATTATTTTCTAGCAGTCATATGAATTGGGCTAGGAATAATTGAAGGTCAATCAAGCTTTTTGTTGCTCCCACATTTGGAAAAAAAATATTGCTTGACATTTTCTATCTTATTTCTATCATCTTTTCTTGCTGGCTGACATAAACAGTAGCTTAGATTCTTTAGGACACTGTCAGAATGATGAAAGAAAATGAATGACTGCTCATAAAGACATCCTCAAATTGAACTTGGCTCTGGATGACTGAATTTATTTATTTATTAATCAAATTTATATAGTTGCCCATCTTACTGGAGGTGACTCTGAGTAGCAAACATCATTCAGATAAAACTAACAAATAAAAGCAAAAATAAAAAATCCATATTATGAAATATAAGCCAGGCGAGGGAGGAGAAAAATTGCCATCCCATCAAAAATTGCCACTTCATCTGAATAAGTCACCCGGTGCTTGATATCTATGTAGATTCTCAACCATCCAGGTCATGGATGTCACAACTGACTGATGGGGAATGGGGAGATTTATTTATTTTTTTTTGCATATAAAGTCATTTGGTTGTTAACATCCTAAGGGATGCTAACCCTAACCCTAAACCTAACTGGGTGTCAAACTCAACATGTCACATTGCCGTCACGTGACGTTTTGCGACATTTTTGCAGAGCTGGGATGGGTGTGGTCTGAGCCCCTGCCTTATCCCCTCAGAGTGCTAACCATCAGATGATTGCAATGAAAATAATTCCTTCCATTTCCCTCCAATCAGTTAGAAAAAACTGAAAAAATCTCCTTGGCTGAGAAGTAAAACATTTTCAAAGAAATTAACAAAAGAAAGTCCTGTTGCTTTTTGGCAAAAGCATCTTTGGGTCACTGGTTGCTTGGGAGCCTCAGGTCTGAGAACATGGCCAGGTCTTAAGGGCTTTTTGGAATATCGAAAGGGATGGACCTAATCTATTTTTTGGGGTGTGTGGAAGATATTCCCTAAGGTGGTTATCATGGCAAAGAAGACATACCTCCTAGGACCCACCAAATGAAAGTCCCTAACCAAGAGTACCCACAACATGCCTATTCTGCCAGATCTGATGGGGTGGGCTGATGTAACCAGAGAGAGGCAGTCCTTCTGGTAAACCAATGCCATGCCATGAAGAACTTTAAAGGTTAAACCAAAACCTTGAATTGGTGCTGGAAGCAAGATGGTGGCCAGTGTAGTACAGAGGTGTAACATGCCTTACTCTAGGAACACACATAACTTATTTGCCACTGCATTCTGTACCAGCTAGAACTATACGATAAATAAATAAATAAAATAAATAAATAAATATTGAATGCTCTTCAAGGGCAGCTCCATGAAGAGTGTATAGTCCAATCTGGAGTTGATCAGGCTATTCGTGACTCTGAGTGGACACATTCTATACAGTGGTGGAATCCAGTCGATTTTGCTACCGGTTCGGTGCGCACGCGCTTTGTACGCAGCATCTAAAATGTTTGTTTTTCCTTACTGGAGGCAGCCTGGGTGATTAGGAAGGCTGTGGAGGAGTGCAAAATGGCTATTCTGTGTGATTCAGGTGAGTAAAGAAGAAAAAAAAGAAGGGGATATAGGAGAAGAGAGAGCAGGGGCGGGGCCAAACTTCAATGCTGCTACCAGTTCAGTAGAACTGGTGCGACCAGGCTGAATTTCACCACTGCTTCTATAGTTTTCTTGGTAAAGGTATGGAAGTAATTTGTAACTAGCTTCCTCTGAATTGTTTTTGAGGGGATTTCTACTCTAGCATACAACTCTGGGATATCCTTTCCCTTTCAGAAGTACTAACCAGATTTATTCTTCCTTAGTTTCAGAATTCATACAAGGTAGTTCAGATCCTCCATTCTTGCCTTTCTTTCTTGTACATGAGTAAAATCTTAGTAAGATTTAGTCTTCTTTCAAACCCAGAAAATCCATTTGAGGTGTAGAGACAGAGAAAACTGACAGGTTTGACCTTTTCTGCTTTTCCATTTTTGTTTGCTTCGTTCCATTGCTATGTCAGTTTGTATTTGCTTTTAAAAAAAAAAAAAAAACTCTGAAAATTCATACATGTTTTTCTTCACATTTCTCCCAGTCGATGTGCATCTTAGAATCTATTTTCACACGCTATCTTTTGCATGAAATTTCATTTAAAATAGAGCACTATGTTTTGTTAACATATTTCCTGTGTAAGAAGTTTCCGTGTACTCTTCTCTAATACAGAAGGGGAGGGGAGGAGGGGGTCTTCCCCATATTCAAGTGGGGGGGGGGAGAATCAGTATTTTTTATGTTGATTGGGACAGTTGAGACAACTGAGGATCCATATCTTTCCCAACCCTATGAATCTAATATTTTGTTGCAAAACTATAACCCATAATCTAGAAAAATGAAAATATTGACAATGTTTTTGTGTTGATTCAGGATGTATGGATTTGTTATGTTTGCATTAAAGGAGAGCCAAATATATATTACCCTCTCCCTGAATATATATTGGATTACTAAAGGTATGAGATCTATTTTGAATCTTTTCATTATCCCTATCCAGCTTCAACCGTTCTCTTCCTATTCTGATTACAATGACAAGGTATTAAAATATTTTGGTTTGTGGATGGTTGCAAAGCCATAATGCATTATTCAGAAACAATCAAGGCCGTGAATAAGATGTTAGCGTAATCATATTGGTTAGGTAAAGTTTGCATTTCTGAGCTATGTGTGTGCACCTTCTGTTGTAGAATCTTTTCACACTGTTTTTTTTTATTTATGGTGATTATAATTAAGCAATTAAGTGATTATGGTTATTACCTTAAGGTAAGGACAGTCACAGTAAAAAACAAAACAGATCCCCCAATCTGCTCATTGCTGCAAAACAGCAATCCTTCATGCAATGTGTTTCTGCACAGAAGGAGAAGGCAAAGATGTAACATAGAAGTGCAAAATAAATAAAACAATAAAAAAAGATGTTGAGACTCTAGAAAAAGTTCAGAGAAGAACCACCAAGATGATTGGGTGACTGGAGGCTAAAACATACAATGAATGATTGCAAATACTCAGCATGGCTAGTCTAGTGAAGAAAAGGACCAGGGGAGACATGATAGCAGTGTTTCAATATTTGAGGCACTGACACAGAGAGGAGTGGGTCAAAGCACTTGAAGGAATAATGGGTGGAAACTCTTCAAGGAAAGATTCAGCCTAGAAATAAGGAGAAATTTTCTGACAGTGAGAACAATCAACCAATGGAACAGCTTGCCTTCGAAAGTTGTGGGAGCTTCATCACTGGTAGCTTTCAAGAAGAGACTGGACTCCCATCTGTCAGGAATGGTGTAGGGTCTCCTGTTTGGGCTTGGACTAGATGACCTACAAGGTCTCATCCAACTCTGTTAAAACTGGCACAATTTGGTGATAAGGCCCAGGACAAATTTAGAGAACTCCACAAACCAAGTGAAACTGAACAAACTTTAAGGAGGGATACTGACTTCCTATCCCAGATTTGCTGCTCAACATCTTAGCTGAATAAAAAATAACACAAGGAGTTCCCTTCTACTTAGAACAATATAGGTTATCTTCGAGTTGTGACTGCTATTGAGACAAGGACTGCCATTGCTCAGCGATGTGGTTGTAAAGTGTGATGCCACCTGATTGCATTGCTTAGTGATGACAACCAGACAGTCCCAGTTGTAATCATAACACCAAGACACATGACTGTTAAGTGGGAAGTGGAGTGAATGCCAGGTAAGGCATGCTACAGTGGGGTGGAGAAGGCCCTGGGAGGTTCAGCGTAGGTTGCGTGTGAGTTGCAAGATGCTGCAGCGTAGCCTTGAGCTCAGGAAAGCCAAAAGGGGGTGGGGTACATGCGGTCAGGTGCAGAAAGACTAGAGAAAAAGTGTGTGTGTGTGTGTGTGTGTACAAGCACATAGAGGTTAGGGAAAGAGGTTATAGGGTACATACTTGTAGGCAAGTGCAGGGAAGCTGGGGAAAGAGCGTATGGGATACATGCACACATGTAAATATAGAGAGGTTGGGGAGAAAATATGCGGTGTGTCTGTGTCTGAATGTAGGGAGGTTAAAGAAAAAGGGCATGAGGCACAGGCATTCATCTGTGCATGTGAATGCAGAGAGGCCAGAAAAAGAAGATGCATCCAGGCACAGGGAGGCCTAGAGAAGGGGGTTGCTGGTGGGTGTATATGTGTGTGTGCAAGTGAACACAAGGAGGCCAGGGAAAGAGGATGCTAGTGGGTGTTGTGTTCATGTGTGCAACTGCAGGGAAGTCCAGGGAAGGAGGGCACTGTGCGAGCAAACAAAGGCCAGTGTTGCAAGAGACAACCAAGCAACCCGTGATCCTCCCTGCTAGCTTCCCCATTGGCTTTGCTTGTGGGAAGTCAGCACAGAAGGTCAGGAAAGGTTATCCCATGACCTTTGGGTGCTGTGGGATGCTGCAATTGGTCATAGGTGAGAGCTTGTTGCCAAGTGCCCAAATTTTGTTCACCTGACTGCAGAAGTGTTGCATTGGTTAGAACTTTGAGGACCAGTCATACGTAGATCCCCTCATTCAGTACCATTATAACATTGAACAATGACTGAGCAAATGTTTATAACTTGAGGACTACCTGTAATCATTTCTAATGCATTAATAAAGATCCAGCGGTGGTATTCAGCCTGGTCACACCGGTTCTAGTGAACTGGTAGTGGTGATGAGTGTTTGGCTCTGCCCATCTGCCCCTGTGCTATCCTGTCCTATATCACCTTTTTTTTTCTTTGTTTCAGCTGAATCATGCAGAACAGCTGTTTTCCACACCTCTGCAGCCTTCCTACTCACCTGTGCTGCCTCTGATACATCTAAAACTTGCAGTTTAGAAGCCACACACACCGAACTACTAGTAAAACTGGTTGCATCCCACCACTGTACAGATACATCACTATCAAAAGCCTAGTTCCAACCATATGGGAATACTGCTGGAATAAAAGTTCTGTAAAGTTAAACTAATATTTCAAGAGCCTTTGATAAATTGCCACCTTGAGCTTTGCATGAATAGATAGTTCTGTCTCTTTTCTTGCTATCATTTGCTCCAAAGATTGACCTGAATGGGCTTCTTATTCCTTCCTGATGTATTACAAATGGCTTTTTTTTTTTTTGATGGGGCACACAATTGTGTTAGATACAGGAAAACAGAATATGAAACATATGTTTATAGCCATCAAAGCTATTTTTCGCTGCAAGTTGGAAAGGCTTGAGTCATTAATAGCACTTTCTATTCAGAAAGAAGACAATAAATCTTAGATGTGCCTTAAACCAAACTGATAAAACTAAAACTAAGTAACTTAAAAGGAATCCCTGGGCACAGAGAGGACCCATGGGCCCCAGATATTCCAATCTTGCAGAGGTCATTATAGGCCACAGAATCCACCTGCCCCTGAAGGTTAAGTAATGGCAAGGACATGTAGGAATTTATGAGCCATCAGCATGAAGTGCTAGAAACAGGAAGCAATCATCTGAAAATATGGAGTGAGGATGGGCAGAAAGGTGCCTTAGATGTTGAAATAGCAACTTCTTCAAATCCTTTTATAACTCAGGCTTTGCTTTCGCAATAGCAATAACAATAACACTTATATACCTCTTTATAGTGCTTTACAGAGCCCTCTCTTAGCAGTTTACAGAGTCAGAATATTGCCACCAACAGTTTGGGTTCTCATTTCACCCACCTTGGAAGGATGAGTCAACCTTGAGCCTGGTGGGATTTGAACTGCAGGTAGCTGACTGTCAGCAGAAGTAGCCTGCAGTACTGCACTCTAACCACTGCACCACTGAGGCTCTTAGTAAAGGCTCAAAGTGAAAAACAAACAAACTACTCATTCAGATTGAAGGCACTAAGCATTTTTCTGAATCTGCATTTAATAGATGTCCAGGATGGCAAACAATAACATGAATATCATGATATCATAAAAAGTGTGTAAGTTTCATCAGTCCTCTGATCTAAATTACACAATCATATTCTATATGCAATGACATCATTTTTTTGTCTGTTGTCATTTTGATGTTGTCTGTCAGGCACCAATGACATCAGCATTTCATTAAATCTGCCTTTTTTTTCCAGATTTCATTTCATTGCTCATAATTAATTTAGGTGGACCCCAAAAAGAGAGACATGGATTTTTATTTATTCACCTATTTGGTAAATAAAAATCCATGTAATTGAAAGCAACAGCTATGACAGGATCGTGAACATCATGTCATTACTGGGAACATTTGTGGATAGTAGCATATATAAAATATTTTGCAGTCCACAGTTTTCTTGTTTTTATGCTGTAATTCCCAAATAACTAGCTCAGCATGGCTGAAGAAAGAACAAAGGTGCAAAAGAGGCCTTTTTTCAAAAATATATCTCGCAATTGAAATATTAGTACTAAACAGGTCTCTCAAGGCCCTACCTAACACTGATAAATTGTGTGGTCAAGTTCAATTTAAAATCAATAGATCACGCAAACAAGACATGCTGCTTGTGATTAGTGACTGGAGTGCCAAAGGTAGAATTATTAAGGAGAAAAATATACAGTAGCTGGACTGTATGGCTCAGGAAATTGAAATGAACCAATTCATTGATGTCCTCATTGCTAATACGGTTTTGAAATAAAGTAGTTGTCTGAATATATGGATAACACCCGATGGAATATCAGATTGACCAGATTATTACTAAAAGGAGTTGGAGGAACTCAGTTAAAGATATGACCACATGCTAATTGTGGAATAAATCACAAATTGTTTGTGTGTAACTTCCAGGAGGAGGAGGAAACCAGTTTCCACAATGTGACCTAGAACACATATTTTCAAGGAAAACAACAGAAATCATGCTAAAGTACTGAATCTA
Source organism: Myanophis thanlyinensis (assembly GCA_017656035.1). NCBI lineage: Eukaryota > Metazoa > Chordata > Lepidosauria > Squamata > Homalopsidae > Myanophis > Myanophis thanlyinensis. Next base: position 8,302 of record JAEANM010010359.1, read on the forward strand.
TTGATACAGAACCAAAGAAACTGTGGCATGACTTAAATAAGTTGTTAATAAGGATGAATATGAAAACAGACTGCCAAAGATGAAGAAAGCAAACTGGATATCAGTTAAAAAGCATAGAAATTGTCGAGAAGAGAAGAGAAGAGAAGAGAAGAGAAGAGTCTCAGGAAGGAACTTAAGAATTTCAGAGAATTGCTAGAATAAACAAGAACCAGGACAGCAGAGAAGATCATTGAGGTTGTTCTTCCCTCTGCCATGGACATTTACACCACACACTGCATCCGTAAAACGAGAAACATTGTGGCTGACCATACATACCCCTTATACACGCTCTTTACTCTCCTGTCATATGGAAAGAGGTATGGAAGCATTCAGGCCCTCACAAACATATTGTGTAACAGTTTCTTTCCACAAGCCATCGGACTCCTCAACACAAAGAAACTGGAACCATAAATACTTGTGTATTTAGCTTTTTTTTCTAAGTTCTTAGATTTAGAGTTATATGTAGTTCTGTGTCCTGCTCTTTTTCTTTTTTATCTATGTTGTCTGATATAGCACCTCGGTCCTGGGGAAAGATTGTTTTGTTTCACTGTGTACTGTACTGTATATTGTTGAAATGACAAAAAAACCTACTTGACTTAACTTGGCTATTACAATGTCTGTAAAGACATTAAAAATAGAAAAAAGATATGGGAATAAATGGAAAGTCTTCCAAAAGAGTGTTCAACCTTGAATTGGTATGCTAAAGGGCACCAAAGTAACTGATTCAAAAAAATATCAAAGATAGATATAGGGAGTTTACTGAAATACTATACAGCAGAGATGTCAACATTGATATCTTAGAAGACATTCCCTACTTAAAAGAATCACTAGTAGATCAGCACTCCAGCTTCTACTAAGTTGGAAGCTTACAGGAACTGATGGATTACCCACAGAAATATGGCAAGAAATGCAAGAAGAATCTTGCATTGGTTAGAGGTTCTAACCAAGCTATGGCAGCAAATCTAGAAAACAACACAGTCGCCAACACATTGGAAGAGATCAGTCTACATTCAAATACCAAAAGAAGATATGCAAAATGACTGCAAATTATCTGACAATATCCTTAATTTCACATGTTAGCATTAGAAAGTCCCAAAGCTGCTTTTTCAAGAGGCAACTGGACTGTCTTTGTTTGTTTTTTCTTGAAGACATTTCACTTCTTCTCCAAGAAATATCTTCAGTTCTAGTACCTTGCATGAGAAATGAAACCACTTCATGAAAAAAAAAACCAAATAAAGTTCAGTTATCTCTTCAAAAAGCACCCTTGGGACAACCATCACCAGGATGACCGAAAATCTCCATAGACATTTAGCAAAATAATGCTTAGAATCATACAATGCACATTATAGCCGTACTTGGAGAAAAAGATGACAGATGTCCATGGTGGCTTTAGAAAGGGCCAAGGAACATGAGACATGATTGCTGATTAATGCTGGATAATTGAGAAACTCAAAGAATTAAAAAAAACACCCTAAATCAATATGTGCTTTCTTAATTATTCAAAGGCTTTTGATTGTGTCAATTGATTCAAGTTGTGAAATGTTCTTAGAAATAGGGTAATTTCAGAGTATTTCATTGTCCTTGTGCAAATTCATGTCCTTTGAAGTAATAGGTTAGCAAAATTATTGGCACTTTTGAATATTGGAGTTGGAGAAGATTCCTGGGAATATTATAAATAACCAAGAAAATAAACAATTGGATTGTCAAACAAGCCAAAAGAGTTTTCACTCAATATACAAATGACCACATTCAAATTGTCCCACTACAGACATATTATACAAAGACCAAGCTCTCTGGAGAAGACTTTGATCCCTTGAAAGATGGAAGAAAAGACAAAGAAGGAAGAGTAGCAAGGTACACAGACTAAATTACGATGGTGATATTGGGAAACACCCAACCAGGCATTGGGAAAGCTTCAAGCACAAAATTAGATGAGTCTTTGTGCAGCTACAAGAGACCCAGAATTGAGCTCCTTAGGGTCTTAACCAGAGGTGAAATTCAGCAGGTTCTAGCAGATTCACTAGAACCAGTAGTAAATTTTCTAAGCAGTTCAGAGAACCAGTTGTTAGAAGAAATCTCCTTTTGGTTTTTTTTCCCACTTTACAGGGTTAATCCTGTAAGGAAGGCAGGAAAAAACCATTCTGGTGTTGTTTTAGCTTAATCTTTATTGCCCTCCTCACAGAAACTGCCCACCCAGTCACATGACTTCTTCCCAGCCATGCCCACCAAGCCACACCCACAGAACCGGTAGTAAAAGCATTTGAATTCCACCACTGGTCTTAACTATCAGATGAAAGCTGGCAGTCTGGGAATTAATAAATTAATTAATAAAATAATATGCTTAATCTCTAGGCACGTGGGTCTGGTTGCTTGTGGCTGATATTTGACAGCTACACTGTTGGGAACTCTGAAGGACCAGGTTAGGGACAGATTATGATGAAGGAAATCTGCCTGTGTGCTCACTGAAAGTTAAGATCAACTTAATGGCAAGTAATCAGCATTCCAAAACAGTGTACGCTTTTGTTTTAATTAGTGGACACCTAAATGACCATCTGAATAGAAACAGGTAATTGAACCATTTAATTTATATTTAAGTTTTAAAATTCATCACTATCCAGAAATAAATGATGTACAAATCTCTGACATAAATAAAAGTGCTAATAATATATACTCTATCAATAGCCTGATAGACTCTTCTGAAAGGACACTTACCTGCCCTTCGGAATTGCTTCTTTAAAGGTTAGGCATACAAATAATGTAATTGCTATTTGGTAATCAGTGAGGGCATAGCCAGTAATTAGTGTGCAACCTGAAATTTAGAGGGAGGATCAATAGATCAATTGATCAATACATGAATGCATTGATGCATGACTGCATGGACAGATGATTAGTTGGTCTGGTTAAGCTGACAGGGAGATAATTACATCATAATCCATAAAGATTCATTTACAAATCGTTTGGCCTTAGATTGGTTTAATCAGGCTCCAAGACTACAGTAAAGTCTTTTTGGAATTAATTATGAACTCCAAGGGATATGCCAGAAACATAAGAGTCTGCTGCTTTGAATGTGCTGATTCTTTTGATTATAATTAGAACAACCAATAAAACTTTTATTAGTATTAACCCCCACACACATCCACATACCCAGGGAAATGCCCTGAGGAGCTGCTGCTGCTTCCCATAAAAAAAGCTTATCTTCTCCAGCATAAGTCCTGCCAGATATTTTAAATTATAATTCCCAAGATGTCCTAAACATGCATTGGGTTAACTAAACTAAACTGTAGTTAATTTGTAGAGATGTGACAAAAGGCTGAAAAAAGTATTGGAGAAATTACTGGGTCCATGGATCCAAACTATCCCAAACCCATCCCAAAATGGTAACTTTGAATCCTCAAAATTGAATTAAAGCCAGATTTAATTAACCATTGTGTTGCTAACTTAACAATCACAGTGATTCACTTAACAACTGTGGCAAGGAAGGTCATAAAATGGGGCAAAACTCACTTAAAATGGTCTTGTTTTAGCAATGGAAATTTGGGGCTCAGATGTGATATTAAGTCAAGGATTGCTGTAATAGTGATCTTAGACTTCAATGGAGGTTCCCAAGTTCACATCCATCTTGGAAGTTCATTGGGTGACCTTAAAGAGTCACAATCTCACTGCCCGGATATTTGTTCTTGAGGAAAGAGGGAAAGGAAGTGCTGGAAATCCAACCAATAGATGTGCTTTTTTAAAAGGCAACTGGTCTTTCTTTTCTTTTGCTTGAAGATGTTATTATTCCTCCTCCAAGAAGCTTCTTCAGTTCTGACTGAATGGTGGAGAGTGGTAGTCTCTATTGAGATTCTTTGTTTGGTTTGGTTTCCCCCCCAAACCACCCCTTCATAAATGCATGGCACAACCTAGAAGAACAAACCCAACGGGACAAGATTCAGCAGTCCATCTTCGTTTAAAAGACAAAGGCCAATCTTTTGAAGATAGCAAAGTCCACATTTTGGATAAAAAAGATCACTGGTTAAAAAAGGGGTCAAAGTCGAACAATCCTCTGTCAACCGAGGTGGAGGGATACAACATCATCTATCTCCAGTGTATAACACAGTTCTTTCAGCAGTTCCAAGAAGGCTACACACCAATTTGCACTAATCAGGTGACCCTGAGGACACACAGATAAACCTTCAAGTGGCCTCAACGACTCTCTAAAATAATGCAAATGACCCGATGTCTGCAAGGAATATAAATCCTTCTGTTCCCCACCATCTAGTCAGGGTTGAAGAAACTTCTTGGATAAGAAGTGAAACATCTTCAAAGGAAAACATGGAAGTCCAGTTCCCTCTTGAAAAATTACCTTTGGGACAACCATGACCTGGATGCCTGATAATCTCTATTGACATCTCAATAGCATCTGTAGTCAGAAGACTGGAAGTGGGGTTGGAAAAATCCCATAAATGCTTTTATTTTCTTGTGTTCTAAGGAGCGGTAAAGGACAAGACAACCATTCTGAATTTTGATTTCTTCCTTTGACTTTATGCAGCATCACCCCACAGAGAATTTCAGCTTAGGACCTTCACAGTCAAGAGAAAAATATTGCAGAGCTGATAAATTCATAGCAGGGAAACATTTTTCCCCAGAGGCAGAGCCTAAGTCAGGTGCAGAATGTCAAGTTTTATTCACTGGTTACCAATTAGCGAGAGGGCATTTGCTCCTCTCCAGCTCAGTGAAGTAGAAAATGAGTGGTCAGGAATTGTTTGAACTCTTTGTGGTTGATTTTTGGTTTCTTTTTTTTTCTGCACTGTTGAGTAGTAAGCGATCTAAATCTTAGCTTTTTAAAATTTGTCTTTCTGCTCTAGGCCTAATGAAGCAAGAGGGAAGGAGCAAAGAGTGGAGAAAAAAGGATGGTGAAGTGATCACTATTCCCAGGCGCTTTTCAAAAAAGTCAGTTGATTTTAAGCTTCACTGATCAGGACCTGATCAGTGGGCGATAAAGCCTAACTTGCAACCATTGCTTACATTTTGTATCTTGGATGTGGCCCATGTAAATGATTTATGATGCAATGAGAAGGTACAAATGTTAGAAGGAACATATAGGGGATCGCTAAGAGGGGACATGATGGCAGTGTGTTTCAATATCTCAGGGGCTGCCACAAAGATGGAGTCAACCTATTCTCCAAAGCACCTGAAGGCAGGACAAGAAGCAATAGATGAAAATTAATCAAAGAGAGAAGCAACCTAGAATTAAGGAGAAATTTCCTGGCAGTTAGAACAATAAATCAGTGGAACAACTGAAGTTGTGAGTGCTCCAACACTAAACGTTTTTAAGAAGTGGTTCTCTCCTGAGAATACCATGGCCAGTCAAGAAAACAAACAAGTGGATTATTGAATAAATCAATCCAAATTTCTGACTTGAGGCATAAATGACCTATTTAGGACACATTATGCAAATCCCCAATCTCTAGAGAAGGCTCTAATGTTGGGAAAGTTGGAAAGATAGAGAAGAGGCTGACCAGGAACAAAGGATATGGACTCAATTGCAGTGGTGATAAGTACACTAATGGAAGATCTGAAAGACCAGGTTAGAGAGATAGTTAGGGAGAAAAACTATTTATTTGATTTTTATCTCACTTTAATAATTTTGTAAAGAAAAGAAAATGGTTGTATGGTCACTACAACTCAAAATGAATCAATCAAATGAGACCTGTGGTTCATACTTGTTGTTCTAGACCATTTTTGGTTTACGTGTGTGTGTGTGTGTGTGTGCGTGCACACAAACATCTCATTTTTTCTCTTAAATGGCTAAAATTTAGTGATGTTTTGATATTTCCACCAGAAATATCATGATCCTTAGCATCAGAATACTGAAATTGTGTGAGTCTTAAGGATGAGATTACAGAAAGTAATATGTAGAATGTTTCTTTGGGTCAGCTTCTTCTCTGTGCTATAAGATAAAAAAGCTAAATATAAAACAGAGATAGTAGGACCTGTTGCTTCTTAGATAAGAAAATTATGTTCCTGGAGTTTCATTCTTTTTCTTTCTTTATTTGCAGTACTACTGTGATGTTTTCCTACCAATGGTCAAATTCAATTTTTTTTAACTACCAGTTCTGTAGGCATAACTTGGTGGGCGTGGCTGGGGGATCATGTGACTGGGTGGGCAGTTTCTGTAAGCAGGGCAGTAAAGATTAGGCTAGAAACACCAGAATGGTTTTTTTCTTGCCTTCCTTACAGGATTAACCCTGGAAAGTGGAAAAAAAACCAAAAGGAGATTTCTTCTAACAACTGGTTCTCCGAACTTCTTAGAAAATTTACTACCAGTTCTAGTGAACCTGCTAGAACCTGCTGAATTTCACCTCTGTTTCCTACCCATGTTACCTTGTCTGCCTTTCATGAATAGGTAGCATGAAGCTAGGCAATTTGAGAATCCAGCATGATGAAAATGCATCTCGTCTTTCACTCTGGCAATCAATTGCAGCTTAGAAAGTTTACACAAACTATTAAATTATTTTGTTTTCATCTCCTAATGAGTAAATTTTATCTGTTCTGTTGCTTTTTCAATGGACTGAGGTCATTGGTCAATTTACAATGGATGGAATAATCAGTGAAAGGCTTTGGCTTGTTGTAGTTAAATGACTGCCTCTGAGTATGACTTTTTAATTAAGAAATGGAGGCATGCATTATGGAGGTGGAGAAAGGAGAAAAGCCACACAAAACATAGTTGTATATTTTGATAGACTCTGTCAAATGAGACCCACCAGGCAAGACAGATGCAATACACAATTACCATCTGATTGCAGGATAATTGCTGTACATTTGCTTTAAACGGTCACAGTGGAATTATGTTTATTGAGTGCCACTGCACTTACTAAGCCTCAAGCATTCTGTCTCTTTTAATTTCACTTTGTTCATCACATAAGCATCCTGCCCTGGAGCCACACAAGTCTTTTGGGGCGTCCTGCATCATATATATGTGACATGGAAGTATGTGTATGTACATACTGTAGATATACAGATGATAATCCAGGGCTCATTTTGAAATCCATTCCCCAGAAGATTTCCTTTACCAGCTTTCTGAAACACTATAGGGAAATCATTTACTTAAGGAGAAAAGTTATCACCACTGGAATCACCTGCACAAAAACTCTCTGAGAGATCAAGGGAGAAACAATTAAATGCAAAATATTGTATTGTGTGTTGGGCTAAGATTGGGTGATGGACTAAACTAAACTAAAATGACAGAGTACAGGCTGGTCTCAGGGAAAGCATTTTTTTTGGTTTTCATTGATACCATACTCCTTGTGCTCTGATCCAAGGTTATTAAAACTTTAGTGGCCATGGTTTCTAACTATTGCCCTTGAATGAGTTGTTAGTCTGCAATCAGGTCTCTCTTACCCATGAATGAAAAGGTTGACTGCAGTTACATTGATGAAATCTGGCTGACTATGATGGTAGAGTTGTCTGTTCTTGAAGATATGCCTGATTAGGTTTTGCATGTAGCAGCCTAGAAT
>JAEANM010010360.1:5369-15836 GCA_017656035.1 Myanophis thanlyinensis
ATAGAGAGAGAGAGAGAGAGAGAGAGAGAACAGCTAATCTATATAAATGCAGAAATGTTCAGCAATGAAATGAAGACACCCATCTTCATAACTTAAATTATTACTCAAAATCGTGCACTCTTTCCAACAATGCAATTATCCAAATTATCAGTGAACAAGAAATGAGTATCACATTAAAGCCTACTGATAGGAAAGGAATCAATCAATCCAGTAGACATATTCTATACGAGAGGTCCTTGGTGCTTTCTGAGCATGGTTTTCTTACAGATATTTCATTATCCAACTAGGTAGGATCATCAGTGCTAGTAGGGAGTGAGGTTTGCTCTTTTTATATTCTAGTGGCTTTCCCTGTCAGTGTTGGTAGGAATGGGTTTGGTGGTGCTTTGGTTGGACTATTTACTGTTAGCTTATTTGGCAGTTCCTTTATTGAGGTATTTACTTTTTGATTTTTGGTCTGATGTTACTCTTGGTGTTAATCTATGGCTTTAGATGGGTATTGATTAATGATGCAGGGACATTTTGGTCTTTTCCCCTTTGTGGCTTGTTGATCATCTCTTTGAATAGTATGTAGATGTTATTTATGTCTATGTACCCATTGATAGCTGGTTTGTCAGAGTGCTAGGCTTCCAAGAATTTCGTAGCATTTGGGGGCTTGGCTTGGTCTAGGACAGGGGTGGGCAATTATGGCTCCTTCATGACTCGTGGACTTCAAGTCCCAGAATTCCTGAGCCAGCCATGGCTGGCTCAGGAATTCTGGGAGTTTAAGTCCACGAGTCATGAAGGAGCCATAATTGCCCACTCCTGGTCTAGGATGATCACAATTTCCTAATTGAAATTATGATTAACTCTGTCCAGATGTTGTGAAACTAAGGAGTTTTCATTATGTCTTCTGATTGCTAGTTAGTTCATGGATCAACCCTGCCAGTCTTCTCCCTGTTTGTTATACATAATGGCTGCTGCAGTCCCTACACTGTATGTTGTAAATGACTTTTTCTTCATAAATACCAGAGATTAACAATGTTTATTTTTAAAATAACTTTAGGCCTACTTTAAGTGTTATGCCGTTGTTTTGTAGTGCTTCTCTCTTCAAAATTGCAGGAAATCTATCAATTTTCATGGACCGCAGTCATACTTGAATCTGAGGACCTCTAAAAAGAAGTTGTCAGATTAGAGGAGGCCTGCAGTGGGCCCATTTCTGAGTTCAGCCATGGTTTGCTTTAGAAATGGCTTATTGAGTAAACTGTCATTCATAAAACATAATAATCTAAAACCACTCAAACCACATTATGGTTTAGAATGCTGAACAAACACAGCCTTTCAATGGGCTTGATGTCAATCATACCCTCCCCCTCAAAAAATGTTCCATGTTCCCAAACAGTTCAGACAACTAAACAAAACACATGGTCTCTCTCAAATAGGAGCTGCTTCTGGAGAGCTAATCAGAAAGGATCTAAGGCAAGTCACCAATGACCAACTCTTTATGGCCAACTAGCCACAGCCAACTCGCTGAGGAACAATTCAACACTCTTTTAATTGTTTCATTCAGTTACTTTTATTATTATCAGTGACCATGTTTTTATCGAAATTATTATAACTCCTGTATTTCTGGATTGACTTTCTTCCTTTTGTTATTATTGGCCAGAGTTCCATTGAAATTAACTTAACTTTTGCATTTGTTGAATTGTCCTGCTGCGAGTTGGTCGTGGTTGAGTTCTGTCCCATTCTGAATTAGCAAAATGCAAGTTGCGTAAGTAGGAAGGGAAGATTTATCCCTTTCTCTCTCGTTGTAAAAAGATTCCATATCTAAGTTTTCTTGTGAGAAAATCCCTGTCTGGCACCAATGAAATGAAAAATACAGGAAGACTGATGCCTTGAATCAGCCCCCTTCTGATTTAAGAGAAATCCATACAACTGCACTGACAAGTTAGGAGCGGGGACAGAATGGCTCCATGCAGAGTTATGCATCTGGTTCAGCAATTACCCAGCTGTAATCATCCACACTGAATACTCTCTGGAATAACTTTCTGTACATTTTCAATCTGTCAGTTTAATTGTGAGAATTGTTCCATTCGTTATTCCCGAGTCACACTCCTGCTTTTCCTTTACTCACTTTAATACACGACAAAACCACTTCACACAAATGAACATTCGGCAGCTACACTACAGCTCCCCAGATGATTTTTCCATAATGGGAATCATAGAAGCAGGCTGTTCCTTGTGATGCTTTGGCCCATCTAATGCTCAATGAAACATAAAACATCAACTCTGAATAGAAGAGCCTTAAGAAGGAAAAAGGATCAGTGCATTCTTGAGACACGAGAAATAATGGTAGAGTGATTTCTGTAGAGCAGTGTTTCTCAATCTCTGAAAGTTTAAGATGTACAGACTTCAACTCCCAGAAGTCCCTAGTCAGCATGCATTGACTGAGGAATTCTGGGAGTTGAAGTCCACATGTCTTAAAGTTGCAAAGACTGAGAAATACTGCTACAAAAAGAGTTTGTTCCAGCAATTGGATGCTAATGCATGCATCTTACTGGTTGTTCCTAGGGTGTGTCAAATTTTTCAATTTCCAATTTCCAAACATTAGGGGTGCTCAAAATTTATGACATTCCTTGGGGATTGTAAAGATATTTTGGTTACTTTAATATAATTTAGATGTGCTTGGTAAGTAACTGCATAAATATCGTAACGTTTTGTTTGTTTCATCGGACATATCCAATCGAAGACCCTCCAACTTCATATCATGCATGTTCACTCAGTTCACTAAACATGATATGCCCCAAGCATTATGGGATTTATCCCAGATGGAGCTTTGTCCCAGCTCTGCAGAGCTGAAATATGTGTGAAAACAATCTCTCATGTGTACAACTTAAGAACGATTTAATTGTTGTGCATACACTTAAAAATTGTTCTTTGTAGCACTAAACTCGGATGTTCTTCAAATGAAAATATAACGATAGTTTGCACAATTAATTTCACCTAACTGGAGTAGAGCTATAGCAGAACAGTGCATAACCATGAGTTCTTGACAGGTATGAAATTACTCTGGCTAAACTGGGATGCTCACTGGAGAAAGCAATTATGTTAGGAAAAGTGAGCAGTAAAAAGAAACCAGACTGTCCAAGAACACAATGGCTGGACACAATCAAAGCTGACACTAGCCAGAGAATAGAAAACTCAAAGAAGCAGTGCAAGACTGGAGGATGTGGAAAGATTTGGCCCAATAGTATCACCAAGAGTCAGACATGACTGAATGGATAATATCATCAAACGGAGATGCAACTTTTCTTTGGCATTGCACCAAGGGATAGCAATAGCAATAGCACTTAGACTTATATACCGCTTTAAAGTGCTTTACATCCCTCTCTAAGCAGTTTACAGAATCAGCATATTGCCCCCAACAGTTGTCCTCATTTTACCCACCTTGGAAGGATGGAAGGCTGAGTCAACATTGAGCCTGGTGAGATTGGAACTGCCAAATTGCAGGCAGCCGGCAGCCGGCAGTCAGCAGAAGTAGCCTGCAGTACTGCACTTTAACCACTGTGCCACCAAGGTTCTTCAGGATAATGGGATAATGGGATTGCCTTGGTTTTGGCATAATGCTATGTGTGAATCCAGCTGCTATGGTTTGTGGAATATCATTTATGACTTAATGCATTGTGAGAACCAGTTAACTGTGAGTTACGCTTAACTCTGTATGTGTCGTTGCAGGCCCTGACTTGTCAGTCAAACCGTATTTTTTTTTGTCTCCAACTTGGAAAAATGGCAAGATACATTCAGAAAGCCTATTGTGCTTAATTAGAGCTTCCATTGTGCTTGAACAATGGTTGATCACAACTCAAACATGTAGCTCAAATAAAGCATTATATTATACTTCTAACTACACCCCCTACTCTATAGGCCTTGCAGAGATGCATACACAGTAAGCAGGTTAAATTTGATCAAATTCTTATTTTTAATGGGGAAGGAAGGTGAGGTTTGCACCTGTAAATCTGCCATAGAATGAATGACACTAATTCAGTGAAATAGAGTTTTGTAAAAAGACATATTGTATATAGATTTGCCTCCTTTAAAAAAAAGCACAAACATTATTGTTCCTTATTTGATTTACATGGCACCTCTCCAACTAGAGCTTAAGGCAACATAGCAGGTTTTGGAGCAAGATATAAAATATTTTAGAAACACAACCCACTCTCCCACACAGAAAGACAGCAAAATCCACCTGAGCATCTTGCTTTATGAGCAAAAAGAAAAAGAAATGTCTAAGAACAAACAACTCCTTTGTCTTTACAGTACAGTCTAATATTTCTAACTGCTAGTTGTATTACTTTGTGTAATCCAAGTCTCTAGAGCATGATAAAGTACTCATGATTAAATTTACACACCGCTCATCTTCCAAGTTTCAATGCCAACACTAGATTCTGAGTGTGTGTTTGCACTCAGTGTGTAGGCTAAGTTGTCAGATGTTTTCTAAATAACATGCGTTTTGTAACAATGGAAAACTTTCAGTGAGCTCTTGCTCAGTGATTTCTAAGCAAGTAAGTTTAAGGTTACAAGAAAAAAGGATTAAGATTAGGGAAATTAAAGATCTTTTAGTTAAAAAAAACACATCTGAAATAGATGGAACTAAGAAAGTCTAAGTCTTCCACTATGATAAGTTAAGAAGCCTTGGGGCACATCCTAATACACCACTCTTACTTCTTTTTTTAACCCACTCATTCCACCTGCAGACCTCTCTTTTTACACTCCTATCAAATTTGGTTATGGAATGATCCTAAGGAAGAACAAGTTGAACTTTTGCCAGTTTTCTATTAAGATTGCAGTGGGTTAAGTAATCAAGAAGGATCCAGGCTCAACAATAAATAAAAATGGTCCTGCCAAGCAAAATTCTAACATATTTCTCCCAATGTCCAACAGCTAGAAATCCAGGAAAAATTGAGATGGATTTTGCAGAAATATCACATCACAGGGTCCTGTTTTATGGATGTATAATACCTGATATGAGTATCTTATATCAAAGCAATTCTGACAAATTTATTTTTTAAAAAAAAGATACTATTCAGTTCTTTTGAGTAGATTAATACTTTGAGTAGATTAGTTGTTTGGATTGCCAGTTTGTTTATTTCTATTGCTGTATTTCTATGTACCAGTTGTGCTTACATTATTTATACATAGTAGGCCACCCAGCATCAGGATGAAGTTGGGTTCTGCCAAAGTTCACTTAAATGGATAAATAAATATGCACTATCATTTTCAGCCTAGCAAATCTCCATGACTCCAACTCGCATCACCATAATTCAGCTGCCAAATTTGGGAAGAGGAATTAACGTAAAATTAAATTTGTTTGTTTTCCAATTCCTTAAATTAAAAAAAAAGAACTGGTTGGGAGTTCCTTCCCCTAATTTATTGTGATTTCTTGAATAATCTACAATTATTTGGGGCAAACCAATAAGTCATAAATCATGGCTAACAAAATATGATGTCCACACTCATCCCGTATGCTAAGGCAGCGTGAACCAGCATGGTTTAGCACGAGCCAAGTGTCTGTCTAGCCAACATCTTCCATATAAAGAATATATTGCATATGTCTGGAACACAAAGGTAAACTTCAGTGTGGAGAAAAGCTTATTTACCTTAAAGGCTACAAAACAATGGAGACAAAGGAGAAGCATCACAAACACCAGGATCAGGGTAGCAAAATTCCTCAGATCCCAGATTGATTCAACCAGAGGAATACTCCCAACCTGCCAGTCATAGCACAGTGTGATTGGGGCTAGTAGAAGCCAGGCGTTGAAGGCCAGGAGGTAGGAATAAGTAAGAAACCTGCAAAGAGAGACACAAAATTAAACAATCTGCATGTTTCTTCTTCAGAGGATGAAACAGCCAGTTGCACTGCTTAGTCTTTTCCCTTTTAGAGTCGAACCTACAATGGGCCACATAGTTTATGGATTGTAATTTTAGTACAGTTAGGCCATGTGTAATTGGCAGACTGGGTTTAGATTTTAGTTGTTATTTATCATTTCATACTAGAATTTTTAATTGTATATTTAAAAAGAGTTATTATTTGTTCTGGTCTCTGGTCTAAGACTGTAATAAACTGATTGAAAATTGAAACAGCCAGTTCAATAGGACCATGCAATGCTTCAGATTCAACACTCAAAAGCTGATTCTAAGTACTGTATGCGCTGCCTGATCTGGACGGCGACACACAAATGCTTTAAAATGTTGCAGAGAGACGCTGCAGGTAGTTCTCAACTTACGACTATAATTGGGCCAGAACTTCCATCACTAGGCAAAGCAGTGAGCCACATGATCGTTTTGCTGCAGTCGTTAAGCAAATCACAGTCATTAAGTGAATTCAGCTCCCCCCCCCCCCCCAATATCTTTGCTTGTCAATGGAAAAGTCACAAATGACCATCGTATCATCCCGGGATGCTGCAATCATCATAAATACATGCTGGTTACCCAAATAAGCGATCGCATGACTGTTGGGATGCCGAAATGGTTAAGTTCAAGGACCGGTCATATAAGTCATTGTTTTTGGCAACGTCTTAACTTAGAACGGTTGGTAAATGAATGGTCACAAATCGAGGACTAGCTGTATGTTCAGGATCCTGCCTGTTCTGAAACATTTTTAGGAGACTGGAGCCAAAGACTGCATGGCCATAGTTTTCAGGTTCTCAGCACATAGTGGCTGAGTTCATGTTAATTGTTAGTTACTGAATCAGTCCCGACGGCTGTGTTCACATGCTATGCTAAGTCAAGTACATGATACCTCAGCATAATGCGTAGATCATCATGTTGAGCTTCTTGGAGAAAATACAGAATATGCACATAAAGAAAGTGTGAAAATGGATTACTCATATGTTATCTTTCTCTAAATTTAAAACTTAAGGGATACAGAGGTCTCAAATTATTTATTGTTGATTAAAAAATATTAGCTGGCCAGCCAAGAGGGTAAGAATCCCCACAGAGGAGATTCAGAGAAATAATAAGCAATAGATACCACGACTACAATTACAATACAATACAAAGCTATTTGAAGTAATAGAGACTGGATATTTACACAGGGGACCTCTTGTCCCAATCAGACAGGACAGACAGTGGGGTGAGAGGCAATTCATCATGACATGTGTATATCTTGAGTTCTTTAGCACCCCAGGCTTTCCTTGGGTTCCCTCTTCCTGTTCAGCCCTAGAAATGGTGCCAGAACACATAAACATTGGATTGTTTTTCTTCTGGACTAGCTGGTCTATTTATGTTTTATATTAAAAACCAATTTTATATGGTCTGGTAATACAGTATGTGCAAACTGAAGAGGAAGCAAACGTTACAATGTCAATCCCAGCAAGATGTGGGAACCATTACAGGAAGCAAGAAATCAGAGAAGGTTATTAAAATCTTTAAATACAGTTGAGACAACACAATGCCCTATATTGTGTAAAGCCAGTAAGTGTATGGGTTCTGCAAATGTTCTTATGTATTTGTCATAGAAACATAAAAACATGATATCCAGAATTTCTCTTCTTCCCATTTGTGAAAAGGGATATTAGATTTGTTCAATACTTTATAGATCTTCTCCGAAATTATACTTAACCAAAACATGAAAAAATACGGATATCATCTCACTGGCTTTTCATTGTTTTGTTGGGTCTTGAGACCTATTAAATGCTTCTCATACCATCTGTCAACTTCTGTTGACTGACTTATTTCCCAGATTCTAAAACATTCATCACATGCTGTTCATAACTGTCTGGTTCACATCTCAACTCATCACAACAGGAAATCTCTTGGTTACATTACTTTTTGCCAAATAATGAAAGTTCTCATTAAATTTGAACAGTCTAGAATTGATTTGCCAAACATCACAGTAGGAACAAAAAAAATAGCAGCTCATATTGATTCACTGCAAGCCAGTTTGAAAATTCATGGATTCCATTTGTGAACTACCTTCCCATTTTAATTGTGGTGGATCAAAATATAAGATTTTGCCTACAAGGGGGTACTAAACTTAGAGAATCAAGACCCTAAGAATTATTTCATGAGGCTTTCATTAATGGCTCTTCCATTGCTTTGCAAAATATATTGAAGACTTAAAAGCATATCTCCATAGCTAATGTATTTTGTATCACCAATATAAGCAACCTAAGGAGAAAAAAAACACAATAAATTGAGGTCTACTAAGGACATGGGGTATAATTGGATATGAAAAATAACAAACACGCTTGTGAATATATATACAAATCTGTATACTCCCACCTGCCTCTGAGCAAGGAACACAAAAAAAATAATTGCTATAGACAGAATAACACAGATAAAAGCTTTGTAATAGCTTCTAGCTATTATTTTCCTGGGATGAGCTACAGATACTTGAGAAATTCCACTACTGGACTCCAGAAACGCAGATCTAACTTAATACTTCTGAATGTAAAAAGGTAACGGTTTCTGACTGACTGACGTGTCTGACTCTAAGGCATGATGCTCATCTCCATTTTTTGATTGAGGGAGCCAGCATTATCCAAAGATACTTCCATGGTCATGGGGTGTCAGCATGGCTATATGCCAAAGGTGCACGGAATGATGTTACATTCCCACAGAAATGGTACCTATTAATCTAATCGCATTTGTATGCTTTCGAACTAATAGGTGGGCAGAGCTGGGGCAGGAATGGCAGCTCACCCCATCGTGCAGAGCCTCGAACAGGGCTGTTAGCTCTCCAGGTGACAAGCTCAGTGTCTTTATTATTTGGAAAACATTACCCCAATACTTCTAAAAATATTTTTTGGAGGTAGATCTATTCAACAATGCGGGATATGTGTTGTTGTTTTTTAAACTGCTGAGTAATGCAGACTCAGTTGATAAAGAACCTTTGAACAAATACCCTGAAACCCTGATATAAGCTATAGGTAGTCCTTGACTTACAATCATTTTTAGCAAACTTTTAGCCACACTGAAAATGTGACTCATCATCAGTTCTTTTACTTATAACCATCATAACATCCCATCATCACATGATCAAAATTTTGGTTTTCAGCAACTGACATTTATTTACCAGGTCAAGCAATTGCCATCTGCAATCTTCCCAGCTGACTTCTGACAAGCAAAGTCAACGGGAGAAGCTGGATTCCCTTAACAACCATTTTATTCGCTTAACAACTGCTGTGATTTGCTTAATAACTGTACCAAAACAAAGGTCATAAAATCAGGTGTGACTTGCTTAACAGTTCAGCTCAGCAATGGAAATTATGGTCCCAATTGTGGTCCCAGAAAGGAGGCACAAAAATGGAAAAAGGGGGTACCAATTGTAACTACTTGAAAAAAGAGGCTTCAGAGGAAGTTTTAAAAAAAGATGTATTAAAATGTTTGGATTTTAGAAACTTTTTAAAGAAAAGCTTAGTGTTTTAAAATAAATTGGGGGGGAAGTATTTTTCCCTTTAAGGTTAAAGAATCTGAAAGAATACCATGAATTTTGTTAATATAAATGGTGATTGTTTATAAAGATTATTACGTGCAAATAGAAATACATATTATTTCAACAGCAGGGAAGATAAAGCGGAAATGGTCATATTGATTGTTCTATTTAAAAAGGACAATATATTTATGTTTTTGATTTGGATATCACTTCTGGATTTTGTGCTTGTGATAAAAAAATGAAACTTTGACTTTGGTTATGACAACTAGATAGATTTGTTGTTATAGAAATGGTTAGTTATGTACTAATGTGTAAAAGCAAAAAGCTGACACTGTACTGTTATCCTGTACCATGCTAAAAAGACTCAGAAGTCAACACCTTTTTCTTTCTTCCATTGTGCCTCATATTTTCTTTCCCCTTTTCTTTTTCTTCCCTTAAATTCCTATTTTTCTTTTTCTTCATAGTTTATATGTTGATAAAACAATAAAAATCTAAGATTAAATAAAGAAAAAAAGAGGCTTTCTATGAACTCCTATGTACTTGTACTGACCTCCCACAAAGGATTGGCACAGCTCTGACACGTGCCACCTGTATGCCTATAGGCAGATTATCAGAACAAGTGTACAATAATTTACCAGCTCAGATATACCCACATCTACACACATCTACAGGACAAGCTATGATGATTAACTTTTGAAAATGATTTATTTGACCAAGACAAATATGCCAGCAATACCAAAGAAGAGAAAAAGCTGGGTTATCTAACAGCAGTGCCTCAACATAAACCAATTCAGCTAAGATAGAAAGCTCATAAATAACAGGACCTGGTTACAATTGCAGCCATGGTGCTTTATAGCCTTATTATAAAGTGCTTTATCAGGCACAGCTGATTTAGAGCCTATGCAAAAGATGAGAACATCCTAGGAAAAAAAGCTCTCAGTGTTAAGTAGCAAAGGAAAAAATTATTATTCTGACTGAAGTATCTTATTGCGACGGCTGGAGGGGTTAGGAGTGGGAGGTACCGTGCTACGGTGGTTCTCCTCCTTCCTCTCCGG
>JAEANM010010361.1:0-15835 GCA_017656035.1 Myanophis thanlyinensis
CTTATTTACTTATTTATTTATTTAACATGTACAAGATAGCAGGTATAGGTATAAACATAAACATAAAGAAAGGAAGTAATTACAAATAAATGGGGACAGTAAGACAGGGACTGTAGGTATGCTGGTACACTTATGCACACACACACCCTTTACAGACCTCTGGGGTGAGGTCCATGGTAGACAGTTTGAGGTTGAAGCTGTGAGGATTTGAGGCTGTAACACTGGAGTCAGGTAGAGCATCCCAGGCATTGACAACTCTGTTGTTGAAGTCACAATCAAGTTTAAAATGATTTATCTTAAAGCTGCCAAAGCTGAGAAACCCATGCACAAGGGAACATTGAGAACATTGAGAAGCAAGCTATGGAGACCACCAGAAGTCTGTGTCATCATCAATTATAGATGATAATGCCTGTATAATAAGACTCAAATTTCTCCACTTGGATAGGGAAAAATTATATTCTTCCTATTTTACTGACAGTTCAATGAGTTGGGAGGAATGTGATGAGAACAGTTAATCCAGGATTGCCAAAAGGAATGAGTTAAATGTATGACCAGAAGGCCTTTAGTTTCATCCTTAGACATCAGTCTAAATTAACTTTTCTTACTGGAACACAATTGTATTGAGATGTCAGGAAAGTTTCCTGTACCAACAGTTTTACATGAACAATCACAAGTATTTTTGTCCTGTCTTCACCACTAACATTCCCACAATTGTCATCACAACCTATGAAGCAATTAGCACTCCCTCCAGGTGATCAACAGGAGAGGCCAAACCCAGCCTCCAGCCAGCACCTACCCTGTGTTCTTATAATTGTATCACTGCATTTATTTTCATAGAAAAAATAATGAGCACATTTGAAAATCAGGATGAAATGATATGACACCATGCCTTCAACTCAATGGAGAAAACACCCAGCTTCAAAATGCACAGTGAAAGGGCATCAAGGCACTTCTGGGAGGTGGGAGAACTGAGGACCCTGGGTGGGATGAGGTAGGGGTTCCAGCCAATGAGAAATTGCCATCCTGATAATGAGATATTAACAACAAATCTACTTTGTGGCTGACAAAAATGGAAAGCTCTTGGACACAGCATTTGTCTTTTCTTCTGATGTTTGCACTGTAAGCTAAATTAGTACTGTATTTTTTCTCCCCAAAACATGGTTGTCATATTGTGTTGTATTATTAGATTTATATCCCATCTTTATTCTGTATATCATATCATATCTTATTGTATCAAAACCATTTGATGTAACCATACCATGCAGAAAAAAATTACTGTATTGTTCTAGGTTCAAAATTTTGCAAACTTATTACTACATTTGCTATCATGCTCAAGCACATTTTGCCAAGCTTCTCTTTGCATAAACACTTTTATTAACACTTGTCATCTTTTGATTCAAAAGCTGAGCTGCTATTCTACTGAGTTATTTCTCATCTTCTAACAAAAATGTTAACAACATAAGGATGTTGTTATCAGGATATTTTCTGTCCTAAATCTGCTCTCAGAAAAAAAATAAACCAAGATTTTTATGAAACAAAAAATCTCTGGGGCAATTAGTAACCATCAGGGTCCTGTGTTCTCCCTTAGGACAGGCCAAAGAGTGCTGTGTTTTCCAATGAGATGAAAGCAAAGATGAGTGTTGAGGAACAAATTGATCGCATGAAACGCCATCAAAGCAGTTCTATGAAGGAAAAGAGACGGAGCTTACAACTTCCAGCCAATCAGCAACAGACAGATAGCCCACTCTCAAAAGCACCTGCCTCTTATAAAGTGGTAATACATTTATTTTATTCATGAAAAGTAATCTCCATCTCGTAAAACACTCAAACATTCTTCGGTATTAGTATTTTTCTGAAAAACAAAAATGGTCAAGTACTGTTTCATATAGATGTTTTGCAGGTACTGAAGTTAAGAATTGGGCTGAATGATAGACAGTCAAATATCCCTAAACTCTGTAACAGTTACTAGGAGGCAGTAATTTAGCCTTTTTCGTACAAAAGCTGAGTATGCAGTGGTAAACCTATACATTAATTGCGCAGTCCAAACCGGAGTTTGAAATCCACATGATTGAATCTCTGCTGCATTCCACCCCTATCCCCATGAAATATTTATTTGCACAGTAAATTATGCTGCCCTAAAATTTTCTTTCTGACGTCTGTTGTTCTTTCTGTAGGGACATTTCTTAATGATCTAGTATAGAAGAATAGTAATGGGAGATTCAGCCAGTGCAGCTCCAAGTTGATCAAGACTACCAAGTGAACTGCCAAGCTAGAAATAATATTGACAATGAATGAAGACAAATATACATGTTCCAGAATAATGTTGCAGGATCCAATCTGGGTTGGTTACTGGGACTAGAGATTTAGTCTTCCGAGCTTTCAGACACATGCTGGAGCCTCAATGAACTTCTGTCTCATACATTCTGGTGAGAGAGAAATTCCCTAAGGATGGGCTCCAGCACAAGTCCAAAAGCTCAGAAGTCTAAACCTCTGGTCTCAGTGATCGACCCAGATTGGATCATGCAATACTGACAATATCTTAAGTGCTCTATTTTGCTCTAGGTTCGCAGGCATCGCAGTATCCATGAAGTGGATATATCTGATCTGGAGGCAGCATTGCGCTCTGAAGATTCTGGCAAGATGTATGAAAGCCCCCGAGATGAGATTGCTCGTCTGCGCAAAATGGAGCTAGAGCCAGAACATTATGATGTGGACATCAGCAAGGAGGTGAAATATATTATTGATCTGAATCTCAGCACATCAAAAGTGCAAGAGTGCCTCTTTCTCAATAATGTACACTGAGATCTAGTTGCCTACTGTGAAACTCAAAGGGTCTGTGTGGTTGGAGCAACATGAGTTGAGAGTTTCACTAGTGTGTTAAGGATACAGGACAGGCCCAATAAAAAGTCAAAAGGCAGGTGAGAGAGAGGAAGTAAGAATCCTTAACTTTGCATTTATAAAAAGCCTAGAATGGTTGATTTTAAAGCAGCCTGGAGAGTTTCACAGCACAGATGTTTTGAGCATGATCTGAAGCATATAATCTGGAAAGTATAAAATAGTGGATTATGGTTGGATAGTAGAAAAAAGGATACGGTGGACTAGACTGGACTAGACCAGACTAGACTAACCTAGAAGACAGGGTAGTGTGTGGTAAGGTAGAATATACTACCAAATGAAACATTTAACAGGTATTCATGATCATTGCCATTTATTGGTTCTTTTTGTTACTCAGCTTTCCACTCCAGATAAAGTCCTCATTCCAGAAAGATATATTGAGCTGGAACCTGATACTCCACTGAGCCCTGAGGAGATGAAGGAAAAACAAAAGAAAGTGGAAAGGATAAAGACACTGATTGCTAAATCCAGGTGCAGTGTTACTTCACACATTTTAACTATCCTGTGTAGCATTTGATCATTCAGCATGAATTTTTATTTCACTTTGGAATATTTTACCCTTGATTTGGAGGCTATACATTTGGCTTTATTGCTTATTAACAGCACTGTCCAGTAGCCTCTTAACATTCAGAAGTTACTAATATTGTAGGTTTCATTCTGATTTTTTTCCCTTTCTCTTTGGTGTTTTGTCCATACATCTGGACTTCTTTGTTATGCCTCATAGCAATTCCATAGTAGATAGGAAAAACAACTTATCTAAATATTTATGTTCCCCAAATTCCCTCACTAAAAAATGAACAAAAATATTAATTTTGTAAAGGAAGAGTGATTGTGTTTGCAGCCTCAAAGATAATTTTTTTAAAAATGGCAATTTGCATTTTATAGAGAAATGTTAAAATTATATTAAATAAATAGCATGTTTCACATCTGTTTCCATCTTATTTTATTGACCTTGTAGCTTTGAGTGTTGGGCATGCCTTCTGGATGAAATAACTTGTGAGTTATCTCTTACAGCATGCAGAATGTCATCCCCCTCAGCGAGGGAGAGATGGATGTGGCCCAGGACCCAGAGTCTCAGTTACAGGAGCAAGAAAAGCGAATTGAGATCTCCTGTGCTTTAGCTACAGAAGCCTCCCGACGAGGCCGCATGCTGTCTGGTAAGATGAAATGCTTTGCAGCATTATCAAAAGATTCGGCAACGGAGCATCACAGTGCAAATAAGAGCAAAGCTTTTGCTTCCGTTGATGAACTTGGCCAGCTATTGTTGCTTCAGCATTTAAGTGTGGCGGTATTGGACATTTATTAATTTTATTTTATTTATTAGAGTTTGTCAGACAATAACGAAAACATGAATACAAGAATACAAAATGCAATGACAGGGACGATAGGCACCTTAGTGTACTTATGCATGTCCTCTCATTATAGCAAAACAAATGAACTAGAGATTTAGCCTCCAAAATAAGTTGTATTTGACAGTCCAAGTGGTGAAAATTAATAAAATACTTTCACTGGTTTGTTGAAATTCATTAAAATTATCTATAAAGGTTAGAAAATTGTCATAAGAAGCCAACTGTGCTGTTGTACTATTTTAAATTTTTTTTAGGTCAATGAATCAAGAGCGTTTTCCCATCACTGATACCAATTTCCAGAAAATGTAAACCAATAAATTAGTCTGATTTGTTAAATGGTACATATAGTAGCAAGCCTTTGACTGAATGGCGATGTCTTCTCTAATTTGTAACTCCAAAGAAAAGCAAATGCAACTACTTATACCTTCTTATACAAGTCAGCAGTAGGCAACTTTTCTATAGAGACATGAACATTTTTAAGTCACTTTTTAAAAGTTAAAGGAATCATTGAAGGCATTGAATATGGAATATTGTGTTGTTTTGTTTTATTTACAGTAGATTTTTTTTAAGTAGAATCTGTGTGTTAAGCCATCCACAGGTAAATTTTTAAAAATGCTACCAAATATTGTCAATATGAGGCATAGTGAGTTGTACACATGAGATTCTGTAGAGATTCTCAGTCATCCGGGTCATAGTTGTCCCAAAGGTGCTTTTTCAGGAGGCAACTGGACTTTGTTTTTTTCTTTTGAAGACGTTTTGCTTCTCATCCAAGAAGCTTCTTCAGCTCTGACAGGATTCCATTCCCCACTATCCAGTTGCTTCCTGAAAAAACTCCTTTGTACATATGAGAGTTACATGAAGCCCATTGTCCACTCATTCCTCTGCCCTAAGGTATCTGTAAGCATTTTTTGTTAATTGAATACACTACATTGCTGCCATTTTTGTAGGCTGCTCTACCTTAACTCTTGTCAGTGTCTAGACTGCGGAAATGAGGGTGTTGAATGAATTTGCTCCCTAGCTATTTCTCCTACCTCATCAAGCCCAGCAATTTCTTCCATTTACTTAGGAGCTGCAGGCAATGAAGGTGGTAAATGGGATGCGGAGAGCAATGGGGTGAGAGTGGGGAGGATAAATGAAACCAGTTGTTGTGCCCAGTTTATTACTTCATGGTAATAAGAGTGGAGAAACATGCTCCCATCTCATCTTACCTTTATTGCATCTGTACGGCAACATCTGGCAGCTCTGTTCACAGTTACTTTTATTTCAACTAGCTGGCCTGGCCTGATACCTGGGGTTTTAATTCAAATTTAATTCTATTTTAAAGTGAACTAATTTAAACTAAATTAATTGTTCATATTTTTAACTGATTTTAATTGAAATTTTTAATCATAATGATAATGTTTTAATTTAGACAGCCTTATTTAATTATTTTAATAGGTTTTTTAACTGTTTGTTGTACTTGTTTTTTATTGGCTGTGCACCGCCCCGAGTCCCTAGGGAGAGAGGGCAGTATACAAATCAAATAAACTCTTAAATTCTTTTAGGGGAAGATAAGGTAAAGATTATACTGAATATTGCTATGATATATTTGCAATTTTCTTTGCTAAATAAAAACCACTTACATTTAATGTGAGCTGAATTGTACAGAACAAGATAACTTGGGTGAAAACTTTTTGAAATTATCTGGGATTCTTTTGAACTCACAGAGACTGAAGATATGGGTAGGGCTCTCTACGGCATGAGGTTCACCACCTGTAACTTTGATCTATGTGCCACATGGCTTATTTGTGCATCTGGTTGGGGCATGGCGTAGTTAGATTTAAGCATTATTAAAGCATCTTTAAGTTATATTGTACCACCGTCTTTTAAGGAGGCAATAGTGCATGCCCTCCTGAAAAGGCCATTTCTCAGTATTAAACAATTGGCCAATCTCTAACTATCCTTTTTTAGGTAACATGGATAGCATTTCTGTAAGTCAGTTCAGTTCATTGTTCCCACATTGACTGTGAATAGGACCCTCCCCACTCTAAATTAGTAGGTCTGAAATCAAAGCTCCTTTTTAAAGCAGCAGTGATGCTATTGCCAGTTGTCTCACTTCAGCTGATGCACAAAATTACAGTTCTTTCTTGGGCCACAAGAATCGCCCATCAGTGACTTGTCCTCTCTTCATCTCAAAAATAATCTCCTGAAATGCATTTAGAGAAGCCCCACAAGCATCAAGTGGTCCAAAATGTAGCAGATTTCAAGATATCCTGAAGCAGATTTACAAATGTAACATTTGTGCCACAGTAATTTCTTTGATTGTTGATTTGCTTCATGATTCTGCACAAAGTGCTACTGACTTTTAAAGCCCTACATGGCTTGGCATCCAGTATCTGCAGAACCATTTTTACCATCAGATTTGGCCCACCTGTGGGGAAGATATTCTGAAGGTTCCCACCCCACATGAAATGGATGTAGGAGTCATGAACATGCCTTCTCAATGGCTGCCTTCATACTTTGAACCACCTTGCCTCCTGAGATAAGCAATGCTTCATGAAGGCATCAAAGACCTTCTGTTCTGCAGAAAATTGGGCATTAATATTAAAAGGGCAGTCTTATGCTAAATGACTGTATCCATTTTGTGTTTGCTTTATTCAGAACCACCTTGAATCCTCAAGAAAATTTGAATATAAATTTTAAAAACCCATGCTCATTATATAGGACAAAGTCACATAGTTTTCTTGCCTTGGTATGAGGACGCTCACTAACCATTTTCAGAAAATATGCACAAATATCTTAAAGCTCTATCAATAGTAATGCAACACAGGCCATTCCAGGTTTGCAGCACAGGACAATGTGGGGGAAGCAAGATTTAGGGCAGCATAATTTCCTGATGGCTCAGATGGGAAGAGAGCATGGCAAAGAAGATATGGCAATAGCCAATTCTGCACTTTATCCAAAGAAGGCATTTTTCAAATCCTCAAGAACCAACTTTTGTGGTGTTCTGCCTCAATTTATTCCTATACCAGAAGGGCCAGTCATCTCTGAAGTTAGCACTTGTTTGAAGAGGCTAGAGCTATCCACCTTCTTTTGTGTGCAGGTATTATAAACTGAAAGCTTGAGTAGGGTCAATAGCAGTTACGCCTGTCAGTCTTGAATGTATGTATGTCTGAAATATGTCCACTACTGTGGTACCAATCTTGGCAAAAGGCATTTAGGACAGTTAATGTCTCAAATATGCTTGCTCTGCATCATTGCATTAAAACATTGCCCTGGTGATATTACTCTACCTTCTACAGTTGACTGGAAAAGTATTTATTCTTGAAATACTTCTCACTACTGCTGCACATCACTGCTGAAGAAGCTGTTGTATAATGACTATAGTTGCCTTATAATCAGACTTGTGCCAAAATACAGAATTCTTCTTATTCAAATTGTCCTTTGAATCTATAATTCAATTGCTACACATTTTGAAAATATGTTACTTTCCATGAATATTAATAATAAAGTTTATTAAATTGGCATTGACAGAAATTAATTTAGTCTTCATCGTATGGCTGGATATGATCTATAGCAGCCCTCTCCAACTAGAAAATGGTTGGGATTCTAAACACTGTTGTTCCAACACACAACTTATTTGGATGGAATGAAGCTTGAAAAGGCCCAGAGGCCTGCCAAAAGCCATTGTGGCCTGTATTTATACAAAGCAATTATTGTAAATTCAATCTCTGTTTATTCTGTGGATAGAAATGGTGGCCTAGAAGCTCACTTAGAATTTTGGGAGAGAACTTGGAGCCTCAGCGTAAATGGGACCAACATCATTTATGTGGGATTTGGGAGATTATTTGTATTTTTTATAAATTAGTTTTCTAATGTTCTCACTACAAAATGGTGGAAAATGGGGCCTTCTATTTTAGCAATTATGGTCAAAAGGCTATCCAGCTGGAATTTGGGACTGCAGACAAGCTTGACTCCATAGTTTAACCTGAGCAATACTCATGGGATCTATTTGTAGGTAATGTAGTACAACCATTTTCTACTGCTCTGTGATTTTTTTTTTGTTATGTTTCCTTTTCTTTCTCTTTTAATCCATGTTTGCTCAATGGATTGTGTTTCTTTGCCTTTGTTTTCTCCCCCCCCCCATCCCCTGCTGTCTGAAGCGCCATATATTATTCAGGATGTATCTCCATTTCTTGTTTTCAGCTCAATGTGCTACCCCGAGCCCTCCCACCTCCCCAGCTTCCCTGACTCCACCAACCAAGTCCCTCTCGTCTGACTCATCCCAGAGCACCGACAGTAATTTTATGCGTGTCTGAACCTTAAAGTAAGCACTTTTTGTATTATACCTCCATCTCATTTCATGTGTATCTGTGAAGAAAAGAAGTGATAGGCTTCTTTTTCAACAGAGTTTCATCTTTTTACCAAACCCACCCATCCATCAATATCCATTAAGCAAGTCTTCTCTTCTTTGCCACATAAGCACAGTCTCCTTCTATGGAATGCTTTGCAAAAACTCATCAGTGAATCAAGTTGCCACATCCTTTTCTGGATTTACTAGGACAAAGTAGATTAATTTCATTATTTGTTTCACTTACATTGATTTTACAGTTCATGTGAAAGCACAAACACAGCACTTCTATGAAGTAGCAGGTCTTTTTCAGGCTTCACTGGCTGAACTCAACCTGTTAAAACAGCTTTGTCTTTAACATGATTCTCAAAGCATCTGCATCAGTTTTCAGATCTGTGCAGAAGCTTAAAGAAAGGCAGGCAACTTTAAGGAGACGCTGGGCTCAAGCACCTGAATGTTTCAAATCAAGTTTTATGAATCGTTTTGAAAGCATGCGCAATCCAGCTGTCAAGTTTGAGCCTATGGTTTCATATCCAGTTCCCTGTCTGAATTACGGCAATGATATTCCTAGCCCGTTCCATAAGGCTACTATAGATATTTTATTTTATTTATTTATCAATTTATATGGCCACCCATCTCACAAGCAGTGACTCAAATAAAAAGTTTTAAAATGCATAAAATATACCAGAGATTAGATCAGCAAGGGACTCACCTCAAGATTTCACCATAATTTAAGCTGAGACTTTATGTACATATAGCTATCCTAACAGACATAAAAGAGATATTTCAAGTAAGAGTTCACTGAATAGCACTGTCAGTCCAGCTGTCTTCTATGATTGGCAATGTGGAAGGTATCCAAATATTATTTGAGCACTGGGTTTCTGTGTTTTTAAAGACCTTGGGGATTGAATTGGGGTGACAATGCTAGAATGTGGAATCCAAAACAGGTTTTGGCCCATACAACTCCAGCTCCATTGAAGAGATAACAGGAGTTTAATTTCCAGTCATTTTCCCAATGGTCAGTGAACATTTACATTGTGGTCAGAACAGTAAGAATAGAATACTGCTGTAGTGATCTTTCTCTGTCACAAAGCTTTAAACAGAGATAAAACCAATGGAGATAAGTAAACTAAGATAGACTTTGGAAGGTAAGTTTCTACCCTGACATTTTCTACCATTTTTATTTTTAAAGGTTCAAGGAAAGTAAGAGTACTCTCAGCAAAAGGAATTCATTGGAAAATAATGTAATCCCCATTCTTCTCTTCACCAGTTTTTCCAAGGGAAAGACAATGCCAGCTTTAGCCTTTATCTACAGAGGTGGTCACAAGCTTTGTTCAGGCCTCTGGGCCATTAAAAGTATTATTCTTCCCTCTATACTGAAATGCTAGACTTCTTTCTTCTAATTAATGATAGCTGATTTGGGAGTGAGACTGGCAGTGGAAAAGATATAACCAGCACTTCCTTCAAATGCTGCCTTATTCCTTCTGTGCCTTGCTATGGTTGTACTGGGGCCCCATGCTCCAGCTACCAATCTGGGCTGACAAAGCTGAATGACCATTCAACATGTCAGTAAATTCATTACCTACATGCCCCAAGGTACTTTAGGTATATTTATACTGCTGCCTGCAGCTTTCACTTTCAATGATTGTCACTAATTTTTTTTTAATCTCTTCTCTGTTCTCCCAGCACAAGCCCTGGCTGCTGTGAATGCTGTGAAGTCCCATGGAGCCACATTTTAACACATGCCCTCTCAACTCTACTGCTTAATAATGTATACAACCATTCCTATGATTTGCCAACTATCTCCTGCGGTTGAGCTGCAGAAGCATTCAGGAAGGAAAGTTGCCTCTGAAGACAAATGTGCTTTGTCTTCGCTCTGGTTCTCCTCCCACTGCTGCCAAAGCCTGTACCAAAACCTTTCAGATGCCTGGTCTATAAAAGCAATGAAAGAAACAGCATCCAGGAGAAGTTCCATCCTGCAAGATGGTTTCTTCGTCCCTGCAGGAGGTCTCAGGACAAAAGACCGGTAGCTAACGATCACTAGAAGCCGCAAATATTTTGAACTGAAAAAGGAAAACTGGTGGTAGCAAGGGAATGTACAATTTCCTATCCTTAGCTAGTCATTTCCTAAATTTCTAACCTCCTTCATCACTTATTTTTATTTTACTTTTTTTCTTACTTTGAGGGAAGAGAAATCTATAAAGACTTGATTGTCATGGCAGCCAGAGACTTTATAACCTCTTCATTGAATTGAACAACGTATTTTTCCTCCTCACACTTTGTTCCCATCTGCCAATCTGATTGGCTCTAGAAACTTTAATCTATGGAATTAAGCAACCCATGCATGGTCATGCTGCTTATACTTATAGCTACCCACTCACAAGAAGAGACAGGAGGGAGCATCACTGAACTTTGTGGATACAGCAGATGAAAAAAACAGAAGGCTGTCAGTGTGGAGGGAAAAAAAACAGTAGCAGCTTTGGCATCTGCTAATTCTTGGGAATCTTTCAATGGCTGTGATATGCTGAAGAGTACCCTCCCCCTCACTTTTTCCAAGTTTACGAGGAAGATGGAATAGGAAGTATGTGCAATGTACGTGGGCATGTTACAGAAGTGTGGATGAAAGATACAAAGGGGAAGGATGGCTATACAGGAGTTCAGTTTGATGGGATAAACCACTTTGTGTGTTTTAAGTTTACTGTGACTCAGAAGTGGGACTGGTAGGTGACATATGTATTCTCATACCAGAACCAATTCAAAATAGTGCCACTCAACTCTTGGTTCTCCAGGATATAGGTTGGAGCCAGAATGAAAATTGTGTGCTGTGAAGATCTCAGCATAAAGAATCTAATGATATAGTAAGTCTGCAAGAGAAATGGAAATGTGTCTGAACTTGACTAAAGCAAGCTGTGAGTTGATTCCATAGTAATGTGTAAATCAATTCTCTCGTATTTATCCTTGGGAGGAGAAAGTGGGGCTTCTTCAGTTTCTGCCATTTGTAGCATTTCTCTCAACTTTAGAATAATAGAGCAACATTTGCTTTGAAGTAGAATTCTCTCACTTTCTCACACAGAGTGCTTTTCATCCATCTCTGTCCAAGCTAGAGCTGTAATAACAATGGCTGATAATCCTTCAGAGGAGCTAAGCTCCTGTGTCAAAAGTACAAGTCCTTTGCCGTATTTGCTTCTATCAGCATCTGAAAGAGGTCTGCTTCCTCAAATGAGTCCTATTTTTTTTCTAAATAAATTGTGACAATAACTCAGAAGGACAGGACACAAGAGAGTTACTGTATAAAAAAGGACTTGGGAAATTTACTCTTGTCAAGTACAGAAATACTGAGGTGTCCGAACTTATATTATGCTAGATCAAAGATCTAACTTGGACCTTTCCCACACTGCAGTTATACTCTCAAAGGTTTATTTTACATGGTGAATCCTGAACTGAATACCATTTAAAGCTAACATGACCTTACCTCTTTAGAAATAATCAGACTCTGCATTAAACCTTGCAACTCCTCATAATCAGAATTCTATGCCATTGAACTTGGGCACGGACAGGACTTTTCACCCAATGTAGTGCTTTTGAAAACAATCTGTCTTATTAATAGTTGGATCAAAATATAAGTGTGGCTCATAGATTTATTTCAAACGCTACAATTGATTGTGCCCAATATAAAGCCAACTAGAATCAATTTTATGGAAGCGAATAAAATTGTTCTAGTTATAGATCAGAATACAAAAAAAACAGCTAGCTCTTTTATAATCCTGACCTAGATTTTCAGTGAGTTCACTGCCATGTTTTCAAAAATTCTGCATTTCTTTCCCCACCCCCAATATTTTGCTTCTTTGCAAGTACAGATAGTTCTCAATCTACAACCACAATTGAGCCCAAAAATTCTGTTGCTAAGTGAGACATTTGTTGAGTTTTGCCCCATTTTACAACTTTTCTTGCCACATTTGTTGCAATTCTTAAGTTAGTAATATGGTTGTTAAGTAAATCTGGTTTCCCCATTGCCTTTGATTGTCAGAAGTTCGTAAAAGAGACATCACATGATCCTGGAATACTTCAACTGTCATAAATATGAGTCTGTTACCAAGTGTCTGAATTTGGATCACGTGACCATGGGGATACTGCCGTAAGTGTGAAACATGGTCATAAATCACTTTCTTTAGTTGTAACTTTGAACAGTCATTAAATGAACTGTTGTAAGTCGAGGATTATCTGTACTCAAAGGAGGATATACTAGTGAACAGGTGACACCTCAGACTACAGTATGATTTGAGTCCTGGTTGACAATTTAGCTCTCTTGAAATTATCATATATTTTGTCATGTAAACATGTCCATATCCATCAGTTTTATCCAAAGATTTATCAAAACTGGGGATTCGGTTTCTGTTTTATTAGAAGGAATAATACTGCTTCAGTGTCTAATATATGCAACTCTTAAGGCAGACATTAAATGCAAATTTGGTTATAGAACATACAGTAAGCCCTCCACTCCCCTACTACTCATTTTCTTCCATAGTTCAGATTATTTTAATTAAATCAGGATTCTTTACAATGAGGCATGAAAGATTAGTTTCTATTTCCTATTTTCTGTTTTTGGTTTCTGTTCGGCGGGAGTTTGGATCCCAGCTGAAACAGAAAATGCTAGGTTTGAGCAACACTGTTCCTTATGTTCAAATTTCTTCAAAATAGTCTTGAAAATTCTCACCATTTTCCCCAGCTATCAAGAAGTCTAATTCTTTCTTGGCTTTTTAGGGATATGTTTAATATCCAAGTACCTAGTTTAATCAATAGATGACATACAGTATCAATACACATAACTATTTCAAATTAAAGTTTAAGTAGGTATGAAATGTAATTTGCCTTGATTTTTTGTACAACAAATGAATTAAACTGTAATTTAAAAAGCAAAAGGTTTGTGGAGGGGAAAGCATCTCCACAGCATATTCTTCTCCCTTGGTACCACTTTTTGCAAAAAGAGAAGTGATGCCAGGGAGAAATAATTTAGGAAGAGTTAACTAGAATGGAGAGAATTCAGTACCTATAATTTGTACCTTACCCTGTACACTCTTCCCAACATACTGTACACATATGATTTGGGCAACTCCCACATTTCAAGAGTTAGAGCTGTCCTCATCAACTTCCCAGGAAAAGACAATGGCAAACCACTTCTGTTGTCAAGAAGGCTGCAGGTGGTGCACATAGTCACCAGAATTTAAACTTAGGGATATCAAGTCTAGTTTGATCTCAAGAGAATAGAGTCCTGTTTACAAAATGCAAACAGCTAACTGCAGTATTACCAAATGATTCTTTGTCACCCCTGTTTGTGGTAAGGATATAGTTCTAAAGTAAATGTGCATTGATGGAAATTGGCTGGCTCAGCAAAGTCTCTTAGCAGCCAACCAGCACCTGCTTTGATGAGTTGCTGATCCATTCTAGTCCGTGTAGGTTAGATTGACAAAACACGGAGAGACCAGGCACATCAGTCCATTTAGGAGTTTCAAAATTAACCTATGTTTTTGTGGGGAGTAAATCCCATTGAAATAGACATGGCTTATTTCTGAGTAGATGTGCGTCTCTTAGGCTTTAATCCTCAGTGTACTTATAGTAAGGCTTTCAATCCACACTGGAGCTTCTAAGCATTCATACACATGATTATTCTGTTGAAATGAATGTTCATAAAATAGAAAGTTAACACCACAGTATCTCTGGAAGAGTTCTAATATTGTTATTTTTAAAAAAATTATCTAAGAAACTATTTCAATGTGTATTAAAAGGAATTAATGTCTCAGCACCCAAAAATCATCCTTATGATCTAAGAGCTTAAGGGATAAATGTTTCCCATCTCTTGCACTGTGGAATCTAGCTTTATCAGATCCTCGGTCCTGCTGCTTGCCACAAAAGAAGCACCGCCTTGGCATGTCTAAGAGTTCAGCTTTATCCATATTTACAAGAGAAACTTTCCATCTCCCTGTCCAATAAAGATGACGTCTCCTTTTTATTATTTAAACAAACCTGTTGGCAATATATAGATCACTCCAGAGAATCAGAGTTTTAGACCTTCTCCTTTAGCAATACTGTTGACATTCCACGTTGATGAAGATGATGATGAAAGTATTTCGTTCTGTTCTCGCAGTAGCTTCTGTTAGCTCATAAAAATGTTATCCCTTCATGATCCTCCATGCCTTAATATGTGTTTTTAAAAATTATACCGTGATATACATGTGTGTGTGTGTACATATATATATATTTAATATATGGGTTTTCTTCCTCTTCTCCCTATACTAATTTCTTTTGGGCTAACTTTCTCTGTGTACAGGGCTACTGAAGCCTGCTTTGCCACTGAGTTTCTGAAATACAGACGCTGGGTGGTATATCAAAATAATTAAAGAAAGAAATTTTAAAAGGCATATTTAAATAAATATATATATTTTTCTGCTTTTTATTAAAAGCAAATTTATTTAAAATGAATGAAAGCTGTCTGGAAGGGAGTGGTGCATTTATTTCCTTGTTACTAGGTAAGCTCATGTTTTCTACACCAGGGCTTAAGCCTCAGTTGATGCAACTTGGCAATAGCTTATTTGGAACTAGCAAAGCTGAGTTCACTTAACCCTGGTGAAGTTCTGGCTTGAAAGATATGTTGTCAGATGAATCATAAAACTGTAGCATATCAGGGACCGCAAAGATTGTCTCGCTGGTATACAGCTATCCCACTGGGATCCTTTGCAATAGAGGTGGCTTTGAAATGTTGATGCCACTTGTTTTTACCTCCCTTTTTTTCAAAATTGTTCATTTTGTGTGGTTAGCAGAGAGAAATCCCTGCAAGACGATTGTTTTATTTTCCTCTCTTTAATCGCAGTTGCTCTCTAAGCTGCCGTATTTACCTCCACAATGCCCAATCTAGTGGGAGAAAAGTACATCTTTCAGTCAGTACATGTTTTTCCTTGCTGTGATTTGACCCATACCAAATGCTAGTAACTTAGCAGAGAGATGAAGTAAGAGCTGAGGAAAGGCTTTAGTTAGCCTATGTGAAGGATTATCTACTTAGATTTGGCCCTCTCTTAATTTAGAGAGCGGCTCCTTATTCTACCTCTTTTGAAGACTAGGAGGTAGTGGTCCTACTTGTGCTAGTGCTCGATAAACATGGCAACCATCCTGAAAAAAAAAATCATTCCACCAATATTTTAGCGTACAGAGGGCAACATAAAGATGGTGTTACGTTTTGGAGTTTTAGCTCAGCTGACATTTTATTTTA
>JAEANM010010362.1:0-15835 GCA_017656035.1 Myanophis thanlyinensis
ACCGGTTCTCCGAACTGTTTAGAAAATTTACTACCGGTTCTAGCAAACCTGCTAGAACCTGCTGAATTTCACCTCTGTATATAACATAACCATGGTGGAGAAGACATTGCATTCTCAGGTCCATCAAAGAGTTTCCCAAGAAGAATTGGCCATTCTTTAAGATGTTACAACACACGCGGTGCAGTTCTTCCAAATTTTTGCGACCAGAATGTGCCTTCATCCACTAAGAAATCAAAGCTAATAAGTGTATGTCCCAAAGGTGCTTTTCCAAAAGGCAATTGGCTTTTTTTTCTTTGAAAGTGGTTGGCTTCTTATCTGAGAAGCATCTTCAGTTCAAGCTTGTTGGGTGAAAAGCGAAACATTTTCAAGGAAAAACACCCAGAAAGTCCAGTTGTGTTTTGGAAAAGCATTTTCGAGACAACCATGACCTGTATGATTGGGAATCTCTACAAAGAATGACTTTAGGGTATGGATACGACAGCTGGTATGTGGGTAACATTTCTCTGCTAATGTTATACTAGACAAGTTGGTCCAATCCAATTTTATAAAAAACAGCAACGGAAAATTTAAATTCTATAAACAGAACTTCTGCGTTTAGTTTCCTGTTTAACTTCAACTGCTCGGGACACACAGAAATTACGGTCACCTCCAAGTTCTCTTGCGATTTTTCAATCGCCTTTGATAGAAGATGTTGGAAACGGAAATGCTGTTTTGCAAAGGTTTTTATATTTATAGTCTCAATTTATATTGCACCATGGTAATGCAGCTTCCCTTCCACCCCGCCTTCTTCTTCTCTTGACAAACTTGTTTAATTTCAGCGGGTTTTTGAGAGTGTTTAAACATTGTGATTCTTTTGTTTTCTCCCAGGAAAACTTGAGGTTCAAAGACAGAACAAGTGAGGTTAAAACATACAAAAGGCCTGTGTGTAATTGACGTGTTGTGATTCTAACAAGGGAGAAGACAAATATTCGGGATGCAAGTGCAAATGCATATAGATTGCTCTACTTTCTTTTGTCATTCCTTATTATTGGGAGAAACGATATTGTTTTCAGAGGTGTCACTCAAGCATAGTGAAAGGATTCTAAACAAGGAACTGAGGAAATAAGGAAAGATTTTAACATTAGATCAGTAGGAGTGAAAAGGAAGCAATATCAAAGAAATTTACAACGTAGGGAAACCCGCAACTATTGCAAAGGGAAAAGAACGCCAAACAATGATCTAATATTTATGTTGGCTATATATTTCCAGCAATGTTTTGATTTGTGTTGGTTTTACTGTTTTGATATGATGCAGCACTGTCCTTTTATATTTTCATTGCTCAGGAGATTTTCTTGGAGATATATAGTATATGTTTGGGGTATGTATTTTAGAAAGCAGCTATAAACAAAATGCACAGTTGCTATAACACAAGAGCCAACCTCTTGCGAATTG
The DNA here is from genome assembly GCA_017656035.1 of Myanophis thanlyinensis. NCBI lineage: Eukaryota > Metazoa > Chordata > Lepidosauria > Squamata > Homalopsidae > Myanophis > Myanophis thanlyinensis. The sequence continues at coordinate 1,432 of JAEANM010010362.1, forward strand.
GGTAAGAAAATCTTGCCCTTTGTTAAAAAAAAGTATGATTTATCTGTTTGGAAGTCAGTGTCCTGCAAAAACGGAATTTACTTATCGGTGGGATAAATATCCTGATATACAGTTTCTTTTCCTTTTTTTTTTTTTCCAGAGTACCAATAGTGCTAATTGAAACGATGGGAAAAGGCTCCCAAGGCCATAGACTAATCAATTAACTATATTAACGAAGGGGCCAGTTGCTTTAAACCTAAACCTCTTTTTCCTCCAAATAGGATTTTACTCATGTGATTTATGTGCTGTATGCGTGCATAATACGGGAGTTCATTCATCGCATATGAGGTCCACTCAGAGAGAGAGATCCGTTAAATGGAAGATTCACTGTCCTTATTCTGAGATGTTTTTGATATAGTTAACAGAATAACAGGAAGGGACTCTGGAGGTCTTCTACTCCATCTCCTGCTCAACCTTGTATTATTTGAGACAAATGGTTGTCCAACCTCTTCTTTAAAAACTCCAGCATCTACAACGGAGAAGCATCTAATAACTTCTGAAGGCAAGTCGTTCCATTGTTCTAATTGTCAGGAAATTCATCCTTAGTTCTAAGTTACTTCTCTCCTTGATTAGTTTCCATCCATCGATTCTACTCCTGCCTTTGGATGCTTTGGAGAATAGCTTGACTCCCTCTTCTTTGGGGCAACCCCTGAGATATTGGAAGACTGCTCTCATGCCATCCCCTGCTCCTTCTTTTCATTAAACTAGACCTACCCAGTTCCTGCAACTGTTCTTCGGATGTTTTAGCTTCCAGCCCCCTAATCATCTTTGTTGCTCTTCTCTCCACCCTTTCTAGAGTCTCAACATCTTTTTTATATGTCGTGGAGGCCAAAACTGGATGCAAATTCTGTCCCATAGTTTTATTTTGTTTGGGAACTCTAGAGCAATAGACCGAACATATAGCAAAAGTATTTAAATTTCCACTGGAAGATAGCATTACGTTAGTAGGTTTCACTGCGATTCTTTTTCATTGGATATGGTGCCCTGTGCAAAAGAGATATCTGATAGGCACTTTTATTTAATCCCCTTTATTTCGAGTACTCATTCTTTCCTCCAAAATGGGAGGCATTGAAATCTAAAAAAAATGGTAGTGCCTTTTTTGAAGCCTTCTTAGGAAAATGTTTTTAATTAGTGGCTTGGCTGACTTTTATTATCTAATGTTAAGAAAGGGCAGGTAATACATCAGCTTTCAGTTCCTTTCATCATCTCCTGGGCAAAGGCAGTTCTCTTGATTATTTGATTGATTGCTCCGCAACGAACAGGAAGACACCTTTTAATTTTTCAGACATCTTTGCAGACTCAATGAGGGCTACAGAATTGAATTAAATCTTTTTTCTGCTCTTATCTCGCTCTTGATAGCTGGCTATCTTATGTTGTCTCTTAGAAAAGGTCAGTTATTAATCTCTCTCTCTTGTTGATCTTCAGGTAGTATTATGTTTAATTAGCTCAGGGTTCCCCCCCCCCAACCTAAATGCAGAATTTTACTAGTCTTCCATCCTATCCATTTCAATCTCTTGCTCAAGCCAATCTGGATCGTTTCAAATCATCCATTTTTCATTGAGGTGCTTTGTCTCATTTGCAAATGTCTTAAGAACTTCCTAACTTCTTAAAACCTTCCTAACTTCCATCCTCCCTTGTTCTAGTCATTGATAAAAATGTTGGACAGCACTGGGACCAAGGCAGAATCTTCTGATATTTCATTTGATATTTGTCTGTAAGCCAAGGGTGTTCAGTCTTAGAAATTTTAAGACCTAAGCAATTTAAGCAATTTTGGACTTCAACTCCCCAAATTTCCCCAGCCAGCCATGCTGGGAAAATTAAAACCCACAAGCCTTTAAAGTTGCCACATAAAGGTTTCACACCTCTGCTTTTAGCTGATCAGTAGCCACAACTGAGAAGTTTTTGAGGGTAGTCCTTCAGCCAACTATGAGTCCATCTAATGGTAGTGTCATTTATTATATATTTTATTTTTTCCCCCAAAATAATAATAATAATAATAATAATAGGGTATTCTGCTGAGGACCAGTTATAGTGACATTTCCCTGATCTACTAAATTAGTAAGTGGCATAGGAGGACCGAAAATTGTGCAGTGCAGCTCTCACCTCACAACCAGGAGACTGTGAGATCGATCCTAGGTAGTGGCAGATATTTCTCTCTCTGAGCACAATGAGTATAAATCTGCTGCGAACTCTGAATGGGCAACAGGAAGGGCATCCAGCTCCATCCAGTTGTCTCGACTCCACCCTGATGCAAGGGATTACAGGGTCATTAAAAGACCACCCCCACCCCAAAAAAAGAAGGAAAGAATATTAGTTTGGATAATTAGAAGGTTTGTTTGGACAATTAATGGACATGTTTCCTATTATTTGCAGCATGATGCCTATTCAAACACAGCAGAGTGGTATGTTGGCATGCGGCTGCTTTGAAACTTATTGAATTTGGTACGCAATGCTTTGTGACTCCTCCTTTGTTTGGTATTCAACACACAAACTAGAACTTCATCGTTTTTGGTATTCATTGCATCTCCCAGAATCAATAAAGGATGAGTACTGTGGTACCATTGTACTTACTGCTTATAACCTGATCAAGGACCTTGCTCAATATAGACATTAAAACAGCAGGTCTGAAATTTCCTATCCTCTCATTCTTTCCTTTTTGAAGACAGCAATAGCACTTAGACTTATATACCACTTCACAGGGCTTCACAGCCCTTTCTGAGCAGTTTGCAGAATCAGAATATTGCCCCCAATTATCTGGTCCCTCATTTTACCGATCTCAGAAGGCTGGAAGGCTGAGTCAATCTCTGAGCTGGTGAGACTCGAACTGCCAAATTGCCAAACTGCTGGCAGCCTGCAGTCAGCAGAATTAGCTGCAGTACTGCATTCTAACTACTGCACCACCGCGATTCTGGAAAATCGTATGTTCCCCTCTGATACTTTGGGAAATCAGTTATCCTCCAGGAAATTATAGAGATTTAAATTTTTAAGAATCCATTGCGTGAGAACCTGGCTATACTACCTCCATACTTTTATACATAAAAATCTACTATCTTTTCTTAAACCTGTCCAAGGATGTTGGGAAACATGCTTTGGATAAATTTCTTCTTTGACTAACTGTGGTACTATTGTAATTGGAAGAACATTTATTCCATCTTTGTGATGGAATGTACTGAGAAGGCCCAGATATTAGGGTGAGAGAAAAGGGTGAAGACAGTCCCTCCTTAATAGTTCCCAAAGTATATTATAGGTATCGATAGTAGAGACCTCAATCGGGCAAGATTTTGTCTCTAGGTATGAAACAATAAAGATTGGAAGGATTACAACCACAAACCACAATTGTTAAGTGCCGTTCTTGGTTTTGGACGTTCTTGGTTCCAACTATCAAACCCTGGCTTAAAGGGCTGGGTAAACAGCAGCCACACTGTGGCGGAAGACCATGAGGCTTATGGTCCGAGTGTAACTAATAGATGGTGCACAATTGTGCCGAGAAACTAAGGAAACATAAATGTTGTTTGTAATGCAGAAGAGAGCTGGTTGAGTGCTACAGCTGCAGATGGACTGGGCTGGTGCTGCAGTTTCTAGATCACTTGTGTTGTAGCTACATTGATCCAGTGGTGTTGCCTATGGCAACCCCATTACTTGGGTCTTATGGTTGTCCATAAAGAGGTTGAAGTGTGAACATTGTTGTTTTAATGCACAGCTTACTGCACCAACTATACTTGTCTGCAGTATCTGCTGTTTGCAGCCTAATATTTGAAAGCAACTTGTTACATTATTCGGGTTATCTTGTATAGACTGCACCAGTAGAGGCTAAACCAATTTTGTTGCATACATGATGTACAATGTCAATAAAGGCTTTGAACTTTAGAGCTTTCTTTCAGCCATGTACAGTGGGGTATGTAATGCAATATGCAATGTGCAATATATGCAATCTTAAGGGTCTCCTCTCAACAGAACCCTCCCCTTTCCTCCCATTTAAAGGATGTGTTATTGTGAATGCATCTGTTCTTGGTAGTCTTCTAAAAATCTCTTGCATCCTCTACATGGATTTTTCTGAAAGATTTTTCACTCTTGCAGCTAGCAGAAACAAAAAAGTGCCTTAAGCCAACCTAAAAAACTGCCACTTTAACCATTCTTCCCTTTTCTGCTTCTTCTGCTTCTTCTTCTTCTTCTTCCTCTGTTTAACCCTGCAGATGGTTCAGGCCCAGGAACCTCAGTCTTAATTGGACATGCTTCCCTTCCCTTTTGTTTTAACCGCAACTCAGCCGTTTTCAAGAGGTTGACTCTGTTCCCACGAAACAATAGGCCTAGTGCCCTTTTCTATCTAACCTTTGCCTGGTTTGATCGAAGTAGCTTTGATGCTAAGAAAATGAAGATTGCCAGCTCAAGGAAGGGCCGCCTTGGATGGGGTTGCCTTGGAATGCAGGGCTGGTGGTGAGGGAGGAAACCAATAAAAAAAAACACCAGGAGGTAAGATGCTACATGCTACGTTCACCTCTGGCAGAGAACATGATAGGGTGGATTTGGTATCCACCCTGCTATGCTTGTCACCATCTTTTCCTTCCCTGTGGCAGACCAGGTGGAGGTTGAAATGCCCTCTTTGCCATCAGAAAGACCCTCCCTCAAGAGAAGAGAATAGGGCAGGGGGCCACTGATGGCGCTTTCTGCTTTGTCTTTCTAGAAGACGTCCATCACCAACCCGGAATGCGGCCGCACCTGAGAGGCTCGAAGCTCTGAAATACCAACGGATTAAGAAGCCAAAAAAGTCGAAATCCAAAAAACAAAGCAGTGAGTGCGAGGAACCACCAGATTCGCTCCCCTGCCGCTCCCTGTTGCCCCTTTCCCCACCTGGCACACAATGCTCATTGAAGTCGATGACTTGTAATGGGGATTGCTTCTGTCTCCCTTTCTCTCTCTCTGGGCCTGAACGTGGCTATGTGGTTTTTGGGTACAACCCATAGTAGAGATTGTTGGGTGACCCTCTAGCTTGGTTCTTCCGACCTGAAACATCTCCTTGAGTTTTGCCTCATTCCTTTTGGCTAACCCTTCTGCATCCTGGGTGCCTCGTAGATGTGTAGACCTCAGGTCCCAGATTTCTTTGCAAAAATGGCCATGCTGGCTGTAGCATTTGATGAGGCAAGTGATTGTGGGCTGGAGAAAACTTGCCTTAGATCAAAACTTAGCTTCTAGTTCTCCTAACTGTGTGGAATCCTGACACTCAGTCCCTACAGCCAGTATTTCCCAGGGGTGGGGGTTGGGTTCTGTCTTTAAAACCACCCTCTCATGCGCACTTTTCATAGTTCATCCTCCCTTTGACCCCTGCTCCTCAATAACTTTTCCTGGTTCCTCCTCTTTTCAATTGTTATTTTTTTTTACTTGATTATGTCTTTAAGGCTTATCCATCTTGCTGCAATTGCTAGAGCTGCTATTTTTCTCCACCATGTTGGTATGAGTGTGAAAATCATCTTCACTTTCACCAAGAGCACCTCCATGCCTTCCTGGTTGACGTTCCTACAACTCAAGCTTCTCATACCTGCATCTTGATGATAACTTAGGTTGTGTGTGTGTGTGTGTGTGTTGATTTATGGTGATGCAGGCCTGCTTTTTTTTGTTGGCTTAAAGAGAGAACTGCAAAGACTTAAATGTACCGGTACTGGAGATTAACCAACTCCTTCCTCTTTGCTTTCTTCTCCAGATGGTTCTGCCTTCCAGGTTCAACATCATCCTAACTCTCAGGTACTGTGGCCTGACGAAGCTGTCTGTCTACGGAAGAAGAAGAGACACTCTCGCCAGGATCCCTTTGCCCGCCTCTCTGCCCTGAAGGATGACCTCTGTCACCGGCAGGTTCCTGAAGACCAAACAGCCATTCTGAACAACGTAGACCATGACGATTCTAGTGGGCACGCGACCTTACTTTAGAATAGCGCCAGCTGGGGCGGAGGGGGGAAGAGGGAAATCAGGAGAAGAAAAGATTTCTCTGTGGTCAAATGCGTGGAAGGGGAAATTGAGGCACAGGTCATTGTGGCTTAGTCCTTCGGGATCCAGGCTCTACTCGGTGACACGGGATGTGATGAGCACACGAGACATGTGACTGTGGCATGATCTGTGAGAAGATAACATCCAGGGTGAAATCTTTGACCTGTGTGAGGAGCGAGTTACATCTCCTACATAGTCTTCTATTGTAATGTAATTGACGAGGAGAGGAGATGTATGTAAACCGGTGGGAAGGCGAAAAGCAGATATCTCCATTTAACCCTCCTCATCCTTTTTTTCCAAGATTTCTCTGGATCTCTTGCAGAGATGGGCAACGAAGAGCTAGGAGCTCTTTGGTAAGAACTGGGCAACTGCCTGTTCTCTGCTACAGCTTCAGCTCTCTTGGAAGGGGAACACGATTGACCGAATTGTACAAACCTAGTTCTCCCAATATTATTTATTCATATATATGAGCTATTTCTGTATTCGTATATATGAAGAAAAAGAAAACCATAGAAGCAAGAGACGGTGTGCATTTACGTAGTGTTTATTTAGAACTCCCTAGAGAAAGAAAATGCGGTATTAGTTGAGCAAGTTGGTTGGCATTTTATTGGACGCGGCAAAACCACCAAGATTTTGAGCTGAGATTTAGGAGCGTTATGACCTGTTCGTTTTTTTTTTATTTACTAGTGTGTGATTAGAAATTATTCAAACACACCAAGGGGTGGGGTGGGGAAAAATATTCTGTTTGTTTCAACTGTCATACCTCTTTGATGTCTGAATATTCTGAGTGAAAATACAACGTATAGTTGACTTTCTTATCTGTTGGATGAAGATCTAGAATTAGAATATGCCTTGTACTTTGCACAGTTCAACCACCTATGGAGACTTTCTTAATTTACACTGGGGGGAGAAACAAAACCCCTAGGACATTTTTTATCAGACTAAACAAGAAAATGGCAGTTTGTTTGTCTCAAGGGCCAGGGAAATTTACAGCCCAAATTGTACTTTCTGGCAAATTTTTAGGTTTAAATGGGCTTCTTTTAACTTGCTAATTTTGCTATGCTTGTATCTGCACTGTAGTAACACCTTTTTTTTTTTAAATGGCTAGTCTTTTCACTATAAAACATCATCGCATTAGCTCTGCTGAAATAAGGAGGTTTTAAAAGTCTTTTGTCTAGGTTTAAGCAAGGATTTCTCCCATTTCAGTCTTTGTTTTGGTTTTTTTTCTGGCCACATAGTCTTCGTTTTGGTTTTTTTTTCTGGCCGCATAATTAAAATACAGACAGTGCGTCCATCTCCAAGAACAACAGAATGAGGAGGCTGAGCCCAAGCTGGCAGAGACAGGTCTATAAGATTAGAGGACAATATTCGGAAATCTTTCTTGACAAAGTGAATTGCCTGCACAGAACGAGCTCAGTGCAGAGAGAAGTTAGAACGACTTTTAAAAACTTGCAAAGATTTCTGCTTTAAAAAAAAAAGAATTGAAAGGATTCCCATTTGCGGTCTAAAAAGAAAAATACAATTCATTCTGTAGCCTTCGGATGCTGCTGGATGACTTGCTTGTGAGTGTAGACTTGAGCAAAACGGACAAAAAAAGAGAGTTTGGAAAATAATCCAATCTTCCAAGGTCGAATACAGAAATACTTTCAAGTAGCAGCTAGTGAAACCAAATCCCATGTTATCTTTCTACCACTATGCCTCTTCCTTCTGATTTTGATTTTGGTTGTGTTTCTCTCCTTCCTCATCATGGTCTTAAGGCAGGTCCTTCTCATGCTTCCGTTTATTATTGTTATTCTAGAAGTAAACGTTTAGAGACTACGATGGTGAAAAAAACAATTGAATTTTGCAAGCATCTTAGGGTGTGTCTCTACATCAACACCAAACTAGCTGAGTTGGGTTTATCAAGTCAGATGATTCAGAGAATCAAGGGACGGATGGTGAAAAGGATTAGGGATACTATTGTCAGTTTCTTTGAATACTATCAGTAGCAACATATAGTGAACCCCAGAAGTAAGTCCCCGTATCGCTTCTTAACCATGATAAATCCAGCACACGGGGCAAGGAGACTGTGCTTACACATCGTGGCTTGGACCCGTCTAACAAGATGACTATGTAAGTAGGGTGTAACAGTGCATAGATTGTTTCTATAACTTTGAACATACCTAACCAGATCTTCTAACTTTTTAGTTAAATTCATTTTGAGGTGTTCCTTGTACATAATATTTAGGTTTGCTTCTTGAGCAGTTTGGAGTAAAATAATGACATTTCCTTCAAGAAGAGGTTAAGTTCTCGTCTAGGCATGTCTAGACAAAAATACAGAAAGGATTTTGTGTTGCTTTTTAGAATGTTTGTTTTAATTCCCACTCTAGCCCACTCCCTGGGATGTCCTAATATCAACTAAATCTGACTCCTGCTTAGCTTTTCAAGATTGTTGATGTTCAACTAAAGAGGACTAAACAGTCTGCAAAGCTCCAGAAACAAGGCCAAGGAGAGTCATTTCTGAGTGCAGATTTAAAGACGGGTGTTGTTTATTTATGGTGGCCTCTGATATGATCTTCTACAGAAGATGGCTTCTCTTAGAGAAGATCTCTACTGTTGGCCACTTGCAATAGTTCCTACTGCCCCAAAGGGCTGCAATATCGGTTGACATCAACCAATTGCAAGAAGGATTATGACCATGGAGCTGTCGTGAAACCCATATCAGTTTAGAAGGTTGATATATCTTTGGTCTTTCACTCATTGGCAAGAGCCTTCTTCCTTTCTAAGGCAGTCTTACTGAATGGAATGGATAGTAACATGAATGGATAGATTGACATTTCCAGGATGTAAGACAGAAACCATAGGGGTTTTTTCAGCTATCCAAAGCAATACATTGTGGGCTGAGTTGAAGCAGCCATCTTGATCTCCTTTTTGGAGTGTGTTCTTCAACTTTATAACACCAGGCTTGACACCTGCAGAAGCTTCCATTAACAAAAAGCGCAGGGTGGTATAGATTGAATGTGGGGATGTAAGGTGGAATTCTCTTCCAGTGAGTTAAGTTTTGGATTCTTGGACCAAGAGTTCAATTAACCAAGCTTTCTTTATTCAGCTAGGACTTTGCTTTATAATAATATGACTCCCATGCATATGCTTACCCAGAAAATTATATTTATTATTTAGATTTCTCAACCGTATTACCCACAACTGGCTGGCTGCCCAGTGTATAAGGTGGCAAGCTGTCTTTGTCAGCCGTTCATGTTCTGCTTGTGTGAATCTTCTGTGGGGATGTGGAAGGAGAAGTGGAAAAGAATGAATCCTGGAATCCAGCTGGTGAAGGTTTATTCAATAAACCATGGTTGAGAGAACAATGCCTTAGCAACATATGTGACCCCAGTCATTTGTCACTTGCCAAGCTGTAACATGGATCTTCTAGAAGGGACTTGGTCTTGTTCAACCTCTTTGGAGCACATTGGAGGCTATTCCACTAATCATTCTAATGGTAAATCTGCTGTTACAAATATTAGGATTTCAATATTATTTTGGCTACCTTTAGTGTGTGCGCTGAGTTTTGAAAGCAAGGATGTCCAACCTTGGCAACTTTAAGTCTTGTGGACTTCAACTCCCAGAATTCCTCAGCCAGCCAGGCTGGCTCAGGAATTCTGGGAGTTGAACTCAGGTCATAAAGGGGCCATAGTTGTTGTCCCCCCCTGTTGTAATTATTTGGTCACCAATGACTTTACATTTTTGATTTTGGAGTGAGATTGGTCAGTTTAGATCAAAGAGGGAATTCAGAATTGGTGGCCTCGGAATCCGTTCCATTGAACTTTCCGAATGGAATAGATTCAGAAATCCTGATCCTCAGTCATAATTCAGATTGAGTTTGCTCCAAATACTATTCCCCACCCCCACAATCCTTCTGTGGAATCTCAGGGGGATCCTTTTTTTTTTTTTTAGCTTTCCAAGTTGTGTTGAATATTTCTATTTCCCACTTTTGTTTTCCCCGTAATGAGGCTGGGGAGAGAGTTTATATTGTTGTTTTTTATTTATTTATTTAGGGGAGGGCAGCTTTGAATGAGCCCATTTCCTGTAGTCCAAAGGAAGATCATGAGTAGTATACCTTTTTTTACTTTTTAGAAAAGTTTTAAAGGCTAAAACAAAAACAAAAATGCTAGCACGGTGCAACGATAATGCAGTTGGACCTAGAAGTGAGCAGTTGCATGTTTGAAGTCCAGCCTTGGTCATGGAAGCTCATTAGGTGACATTTTAGCCCAACTTACCTCACAGGGTTGTGTTGGATGGTGAAAAATTGGAAGTGGGGATGACATTTAAATACCTGGGATAGAAACCCCAAAAGGGAAAAAAATATATATATAAACCACCGACAGCGAGAATGTGTTTAACTCCAGTCTCTGTGCGAGACTTCTCCTCTCATTGGTTGAGAATGGAAAAGGCGATGTAATTGAGTTATTATTCCTTGCCCCAAGTTTCAATGGCTTATCGATATTTGTCAAGCCAAATATAATCCACTGACTACGTGCCATGGCCCCTCAAATGTTTTCCTTTTCCCCTTGTTGACTTCGAGCACAAAATGCAATTAAATGAGCTAAGCATCCTTCAAACTTCCAAAAGAAGAGAATATTGGTCACTCAGCGTTGAACTGTGGAGTTCTTGGTGTTCTCTGAGCTTTGTAATTTGTTTGCAAATTACATTTTGCAACTAGGGAACACAATCAGTGCTAGGATGGTGTGGGATTTGCTCCCTGTTCATAAGTAGTAGCTTGTCCTGCCTGTTTTGGTGGGGTTACATTTTTCTCCTTGGAGGAAGACCTCTTTGGACCAGGGATAAAACCATACCCTCACCAAAATGGGCAGGGCAAGTTCCTGCATACAAACAGGAAACAAATCCCATACTCCCTAACACTGAGGATGTTAGGTAATGAAACATCTACAAACAAACCACCGAACTCAGAGATCACCAAAGTTTCCATCTCTTAATCTCTTACGAAGCATTGAAGAAGTTGAGCTGAGTTACAAAACTGTGCAGGCTTAGAAAAAAGACATTCCACCCAATCAAAGAGATCTCGAAATGGCGATAATAAGTCTTTAAAGAGTTGGGCCGATATAAACTGAGGAAAGCGATGATGTGGTTCATTGGAACAGAATGTCGTGTATTGTTGGCCAATATAGTTCGCAAACCATGGTTTGTCATGTATTACCTAGGTCTTAATGGCATATTGTAGTCACCTGAATGTGGTTAAAATGAATCTTATCTTAGCATAGCGTGTTTAGACATTGATAATTATTGTTTCCTAATACAGATATAGTAAGATGGCCAAAGTAGAGTCAATCTTCTGAGGCAAGTAATATATGTTAGTTATAATGACATATCTCTTTGTTTTACTGCAGATATAAACTGGATGTGTTTCTATGGAGTTAAAACCATTAAGGTTTTTTTTTTTTTAAAGAATTGCTAATTTAAAATTCAAAAGCAATCTGTAAATGGAAAGGAAGATAGGTCAAAGAAAGGAGCTTTCAAACATTTGGATCTTCGGTGAGTTTACATATGAGGAGGTATATAGTCAGAGTATCTTTGGCCCAGTGCTGACTGAGGGATTATGAAGATGAACTCCATCACATCTGAAGGTCACTGGGATAGAGAAGGAAAACCTGTTCCAAGGGATGCTCATGGATTCTATGGGGCCCCGTCATGGCACATCTCAGGAAAAGATCTCAGTTGGTTTTATATTTCTCTCCCCTGTGCTCCCTTTTATCAGCCATTGCTTCTCACCATTGGCTGAAAAACCCTGGAGTCTCTGAGAATATTTGCAGTCGGGGTGAAGAGCAGTGGGCAGTTGATCCAAGTCTGTTGAGGTTCCTCATCATCCTGTCCACCAAGAACATGTTGTTTTCTTGAAATGGGGGGAGTAGAAGGTGATTTTCAGATAATCTTAACCTGATGCTACCGAGGGGTCTCCGGACTTCCAACTGATCTCGGCATCACTAAGTTTAGGATTGTGAGGGCTGAATGTTGCATGTGCGATCCTGAGAATACGTTCTTGGAGGTGTGATGATTTTGCTTGGGTGTGCATGCAGTCACAGTAGATGGAAAATCCTTGCGATTGTGACGGATGGAATAGCTTTGCAGAATGCTAAAATCCCAAAGTAAAGTTTTTTGCCTCACTGTTGGTAACGTCGCTGTTTTAATGATTTGGCCCCATTTTAATATGTGTTTTTTTTCCCCCTGCCATTCTCAAAACCGCAGAGCATGTCATCGTCATTGGACACATTTGCGTTCATTACAGTTTTGCACTAAAGAGCTACAGATTCCCTTAAAGCACAGGAGGAATTTTTTTAGTTTTTAAGGTGCTAAGCATTTTATGTTCATAGCAGTGGTGGAATTCAATGTTTTTTACTACCCATTCTGTGGGCGTGGCTTGGTGGGCGTGGCTGGGGGGGGTCATGTGACTGGGTGGGCAGTTTCTGTAGGCAGGGCCATGAAGATTAGGCTAGAAACAACACCGGAATGTTTCTGTCCTGCCTTCCTTACAGGATTAACCCTGTAAAGTAGGAAAAAACAAAAGGAGATTTCTTCTAACAACCGGTTCTCCGAACTGCTTAGAAAATTTACTACCGGTTCTAGCGAACCTGCTAGAACCGGCTGAATTTCACCTCTGGTTCATATGCTTCCAAGATTTCGGAGTTCAGCTGTGTATTAACGAATGTCCCAGAAAGCTGACAGCTGCTTTTGTTCCTTTGAAGCACACTGGACACATTGAAGTTGCACTAAAATGGGTGGGATTATTTTTGCTAATTTTGCTGTTGGAACAGAATTGCATTTGGCTTTAGCATCCCTTGAATTAAATGAAGAAATGCAAGGGAAGAATATTTCAGGATTTGGTTTTCTGTTTTGGTTTTTCTGTTTTGGGGCCATTCCAGTGCTGGTTAATACATATTTTTCATAGACCAGCAGAAACAATACAGATTTTTCCTAAATAAATAACACACCCACCTCCAAGGAAAATGCTTTTATTCACTAAACAGCCAAAAGTGTACATTTTCAGAAGAGCTTGAACAGCTAAACCAGTTGCATGTTTTGTCTGTATGCTAAAGGTCTTGAGGTTTGCATCCTTTTGGATCAAAGCTTGCAATTCCAAATTAAAGTAGTGTAAATGCTTTTATTTGATAGACTTCAGCCTCGAGTTTGGCAGTTATGTTTTTTTATATATATATATATATGTAAGCCTGTATGGATGCACATGCGAATGAGCGAGGGATATTTCAAAAAGGGGTTGTTTTTACTTAAGACAAGGAATGCAGATAAGAACTATATAGCTATATACAGTACAAAGAGAAAGACAAGAGAAGAAGTTAGATGCATTTGCAGGAAACATTTACAGGAAAGGGATCCAGAGAATGGAATTCACTTTTTTTTGAAAAATGCACACAGAAGGGAATTGGACCTTCTGTGTTAGTCTGTCCTTGAAGCTCATTGTGATTTACTGCTACACTCTGCAGAAGATCATTTAGACCAATGGGCTGGTTCAGTGAAGTTTTTAAACCCAATGAGCTGTGAACATCAGACAGGCAAAATGGAGCTGTCAGCCAGCGGAAGGAGATGAGAAAAAGTAACGTCAGTGTCTGCTCAGATCCAATTTTCCTACTTCCAAGTTTCTGGAAGACTCCAAGATAACTTTAAGATCTGAGTGCATGGAGTTAGGGAAATGACTCTGTGTTCACCTTACGGAATTCATAACTTCATTGTGCCACAGATTGGGGCGATGTCCTTGGTTCTTTTTATTAGGTTCTTTTGGGGAAGGGGGAAATCTCCTTGATAGCTTTACTTCTTGTTTTACTTGAGGGTAGCTCTGCTTCAAAGGCGAAATACAATGCAAGTTGTCTCCAGGACAGCTTTTTCCTTGTGGCTGTTAAGCATGTTCACTAGTCTGTGGGATTCCCTGCTCTTACGGGAGGAATTTATTGTCCCAAACTGTATCCGCTCACATTGTGCCTTTGACGTTTTACGGATGGTGAGAGATTGTAGCTTAAGGCATGGTAAACTGGCTTTTCTTGACCTGGGAATTCTGGCTTGAGTGTCCACAAGACCATACCCAACACTTAGCAGCTTACTGGATCTCTATTTTATCAGTTAAAGCTGTGGTTCTCAACCTGTGGTCCATGGACTTCTGGGGGTCATAGGTGGGTGGGGAGTGAAAGCTTGTAGAAGTGTTATGATTTAAATCTTGAGTTAAGTCTTAGAAGTCCGTGCCCAAGGTCCATGGCCACAAAAAAATATTTAAAGCTGGTCGCAGTGAAGAAAAAGTTGAGAGCCACTGAATTCAAATCAAATCAAATCAAATCAAATCAAATCAAATCAAATCAAATCAAATCAAATCAAATCAAATCAAATCAAA
>JAEANM010010363.1:0-15835 GCA_017656035.1 Myanophis thanlyinensis
CACAAAGCAGATTTATCCAGAATATTCCACTGGTTGGAACCGCCCCACCTTCCTCAACCACCTTATTCCATTTACGTTGCAGTGTATTCTGGCCCGGCCGCTCTGTCAAATTTTAGAAATCATTGTGGCCCGCAAGTCAAAAAGGTTGCCCACCCCTGCCTTAGGCCAAAGTCACTTGCAGGACTGCTCACTCTCACACTTACACTTCCCTGCAAAGACCTGCAAAGGCAAGTTTGATATATCGCAACAATTTTGTTTTACATGGTATGGTTTCTGGCTATTCCACAGAAAAATTATTTCGTCTTCCAGGCAATTTTAGGCACACTATCAAGAGCATTTAAAAAATAATTCATAAATCATCTCTGTATTCTCTGTCATCCAAATTGATTAACTGAAAACACCAGAATTTATATTAGAGTACTTCTGGAAAACTGACATCAATGGTCTATTAACATTCCTCACCCCACCTTGTTTTAATGTACAAACATTCTAAGGGGGGGAAATGATGGAGACTGTTTCAAAGTACACTTTAACATCTAAATTATTTCACTAGAACACATACAATGCATAACAGAAATAAAAATAGATCTGTAATTTAATTGTGGGCCAGATAGCATCACATTACATATAAAGTGTGATAAATCTAATTAACATTTTTACCCCTTTCTTTGAAAGGAGTTAGGAATTAGGGCGTTTATGCAGACTTAAGCAATAAAATTAATAAATCAAATAATGAATAGATAAAAAGTGAGTTTCTGATACTTTCTCACCAACTCTACAATATATTTTTTACTTAAAATGCAAGGGCATTTCTATTGCAATCTAAGAAAGTTATATTTCTTTCGAGAGTAAAATATTTATCCTACAAATAATGTTTAGAAGGAACAAAACCCAGTGATTTTGTTAGTTATTTTAAAAATCTCAACATTCCATGGTTGAAAGCTTTTTAGTTTTGAAACATAATGCATTACCCACACAGCTGATCCATAATCGTAAAACCTGGGATGGGAGGGAGGAATAAAATACTAGAAATTAAAATACATATTATGTCATGCAATACACACAGTCTTGATATTTAAGCCAAAAGCATTAATGTAAACACTGGTATGGACCTTAATAAAGTACTACAATATTTTAAGATAACACAATATTAAGAATTTAGTCTTATTTAGACATATGTTATCTAAATAAGACACATATTATCATATTTTCCCAGGTAAAAAGACAGGAAGCATGACCAGATGGGCTAACTCTTCTTTATTGTAAAGTTACAGTATATTAATACACCTTACAAGTTTGAAAGTACAAGTCTATCAGGATCTCCATAACAGCCTGAGAAGCTATGGTGGGTCTATTCTGAGTCTCTTCCTCTGCCCATTATGCAGCTGTGAGCTATCTGACCTAGGCAGCATTTTCTCGCCCTAATTCACAAAGTCTTTTTCACATGCCACTGCATATAACCTTCACAGTATTTGTCATATATATTATATGGTTTGGGGGTTAAGGCACCAGATTAGAAACCAGGAAACAATGAGTTCTAATCCCACTTGAGCCATGAAATCTGGCTCAGTGACTTTGTGCCACAAGTAGTCATTGTCAGCCCAACTCATCTCACAGGGTTGTTGTGAGGAAAACAGGAGGAGGAAGCAATATTAGTTATGTATTTCATTTGTTCATGAAAATAATAAAGGTGGGTCTGCACTGTTCCTAATTATTAAATTAATTCCTCCGTAGGCCAGTGATGGCGAACCTTTTGAGAGTGCCATAACTGCAAGTCTCTGTCCCATGCGCTTGTGCGCACACAACAGGGAGCCAAAGACCAGCTAGCTGGTGGGGCATCACAACACCAGCAGCTCTGCAGGAAAAGCAACTGACATCTGGGAGGTGAGATCTTTTTCTTTCCTAAGAAGTTGGAATTGATTGGCTGAACTCTTTTTTTTTTTTAGTCTCACAAACTTGTTTCCCTGCAAACAATGGCGAGAAACGTGGTGGAGCTGAGCTGGAGCAACGCTGTGGGTGTCGCCAGAGAGGGCTCTGAGTGCCACCTCTGGCACGCATGCCATACGTTCGCCACCACTGCCCTAGGCCAATCTGTTTAAGCATATAATAAAAATGAAAATTTGCATTTATAGGGCACAAACTAGTATGTATTGGAAGAATGAAAGAAATGAACAGACTAACCAGCTATTTATGCGCAACCAGGGAAACAAAAAGTAAATTTGGTCATTATCTCTCAGCCTTCGAGCCCTTGCTTTCATTAGTGTAACAAACATTAATAATGCTTTTCTGGCTAACAGAGTAATAATGTAACTTGACTTTGGATTGCCATACACTGCAGGCTTCGACTGGATTCTACAAATATCTCCCCAAAACCCACTGAAGAAATAAGCCTGTCTTCCCTACTTTCACAATTTCATTTGTTTTTGCCGCACTGTGTTTAGATAAAACGGAAAATGTGCTGAAAGTCTTCTGATATCCACCTTCCAGCAGTCTGTTCAACTGGTAAACAAGTATGTTATCACTGACATAAAAGAAGGACAGCTATTACATTTCTCTCTGTTGCAAGATCTCTCCCATGAAGACACAATATTTGCTGGCAAAGACATTGTTTGCTTTTTTTTAAACTATCAAGGTTCTTGCACCAGAAGAGCCTGGTATGAAAAACTTTATGCTAGTATATTCAACACTCCTGTCCATCAGTTATACTGTGATGGAAGTTTCCTCCACTACATTCCCCATCTCCTCCCATAGCTTGCTTTAAGAAATCCCCTCAACTCCCTAGCAAAGGGTGGGGGGGAGTGTATGTGATGGAAGCAATTGTACTACTACCAATAGCCAGCTACATTTCATAGAAGATGGCATATATATGGAAGGACCTATATGCTTTGTTCAAAGAAGGCACAACACAGATGCAGAGAGTTGTAAAAGACTTTATAGTCATTTAATACACCCTTCATTCACAGACTGGGACTCTTAACATGCCGCAAAGGCCTTAGCCTCAAGGATAACTTGCATTTCCATCAGTTCCTCTGACACAGCTGTAAAAATACATGGCGGGTGTTTGCTTATTATACAGAAATTTTCAAATAATTCCATTTGCCCAAAGAGATTGGGAACTCCAGCCAAAATATTAAGGCAAACAGTTGTATAATTACACTATAGAATGTCTACCTAATCTCTAAACTTTTTGAAGCTCTTTAGCTCTCAGTTGTTCTGATTTTTTTTTCCATTTCAAACCAGCATTAAAGGATCAAGATAGCTTTGATTAATGTATGGATGACCTCCAGAACATTGAATGCAGGATACAGTACAGGATGCATTGGACAAACTGGTTTTTAAAAGCATTTTATTCTTGAAACAATTATAAGTTTCCAATCTGCTGCTGGGCACAAATAAGTCTTGCTGAAAATATGTAAAGCCTCTGCAGGGTAAGGTAAAAAAGAACAGGCAAAATGACATTTATGTGCGTTGATATTGATATGTATCAAAAGGGAGGGGCCTAGATGGTGCTATGATGACCTCCAATTTCCTGTTTCTTTCCTTTCTGCAGAAGCATGTGAAATCAAGATATTTGAGGAACTTCAGCCTTCTGTATGTTTGATATGAGTTCTTTTCATATGTCTCCCTAGTAGGTTCAGTTTGGTCTGGGAGAGCTGGACAAATCGGTCATTTCTTCCAGAATTCCCATTCAAAGAAAGCCAATTTTCCTCCTCATTATGCTGAAAAGTACCATATTTTAAAGGAAAGTATATTATTTTCTTTTCTGAATCTTATTATTGTCGTTTTTCAGAAGGAGGAGGGATTGAAATATCAAGTCTGCACATGAAGGTCCAGTTAAAATCGATTTATTGCTAACCATGCCTATGCACAGAAATCTCCTCAACTAATCATTAGCATCAGCTTGGAGTTAAATAAGTGTCCATGTAATTCAAGGGAGGTTGGACTTAGTTCGCTTGTGGTTACGTAAGGATTCTAGGCTGATCCCTCTTTTGAGTACACTCTCAGGTTCTGCCACTCCTCCTACAGGGATAGTAGAGATTTTCTCTTTGTATCTTTACGGCATGACATTCCTATGACAAATGATTTTATTATGATTGTCCTACAAGCTGCCTAAAAAAAGTTCTTCGAGATAAGTCTGGATACAAATGTTTTCAAATTGAATTGATATTTAAAAGGCAGACTCTAAAGCCAACATATTTATTTTCAACATAATTGTTCTTTGATTTAAAATCCCAAACTTTAAAAATAAATTTAGAAAAGCATTTTAATTAAAAAAAAACCTACCCACAGGGCCTTAAAAAAAAGAAACCAGGTCTGCTTCTGAAGGGAAGGAATATAATATAAATATTTAATTGTAAAACTGTGCAATGGGCAATGCCATTACATTCAGTAACCAAATAATATGCTTAAACAAAATAATTGTGTTATGAAATTACTGTATCAACTTTAAAATTACAAAAAAATGTACCATTTTTTAATGAATTCTACCTTCGTGGAATCTTTCCAGTTAGCTTGCCTCCAGAGAAACTTTTTAAATATTGAAGAATATTCTCAAATATGTTCTCCACTGCAAAATTAATACATGGTAAAAATAAGCCATTCCGATGGGATTACCTTCGATTCTTACACCATACCAAAATTGCTTAAAGAACTGGGGAAAATCATTACCAGTAACCAATAGGCCAGGAAAGATGTTTGTCAGTTATACTATCTTCCATTGTATGGAACAACTGACAGTTTCTCAAGGATCAACTGGTTCATTTTGGATTACTAACACAGGAAGAGCCATCCGAAGCATCTGATTCTTTGGGAAGAGTTGTCCAGAAATGAAAAAATCCTGGGAAATCCTTTAGCAATCCCATCTGAAACACTTCCATACATTTTCTGACTGGTCTCCCAACTCAATAACTTCCAGAAATGCTGATTTTTGAAGAAGAGATGGACTGCTTTATAGAGGGAAAGGTGACATTACAGTATCTATCCCAGCAGGAATAGAGAGGGAGAATTCTAGACAAAAAGACCATACAAGGAAAATAATTTCCAACCTCAAAAAATGGAGACTTACTCCCTATTGAGCTCTACAGTTAAGAGGAAAGAGCTGAAATTGAAAATGGCAAAAGAGGGAATTCTTTACAATTCCAACTGAAGAAATAAATGAAAATTCACACACACACACACACACTTCAGAAAGAAAGGATTGAGAAGGTTCAAAAGATAGCTCCAAATTGATGAAACAATGGAAATGGAAGGAAGAGCACAACATGTCCCATTGTCCCCATCTTCTATGATGTGAAGGAGTAAGAGTCAGGTTTTCCACAGAGGGAGGTGCTAAAGATTGTTATGGTCTGCTTCTGTTCTTTTGAAGCAGAGGCTGAAGGGCCTGATCTGACAAGTTGTCAGGCTCAAACATCAGGAGGCAATCAATTATCTGAAGCCAATAACAGAGGCAAATGAGCAGGAGCAGATGATGGCAGACTCAAATAATATGGAGCCAGATTCTGATGGGTCACCCAGAAAAAGAGCATGCTAGCAACCGTGAATGACAAAGCAAAGGCAATCTGCTTGGCAAGGATGACAATGATCTAACTGAACAGTGCCTATAGCTGGAGCTACTTAGCAATAGTTACCAGGATCTTGGTGTCCACTGTAAACAAGTCCCCAAAGTCAGACCTACATTCCTGTATCTTTACTCTCGTCTGGGTTTATGACTCAAAATGGCTTGTGGAATTCCTCAATGTTTGAATCTTCAGCTGATACAAAACATTTCTGTTTCTCTGCCCTGCCTTACCCCTTTTATCTGGACCTTCTTCCCATTAGCTGAAAATCTTTTAGCCCTGCCTCTTGTCTGTTGTGGCTACAATTCTGGACTGCAGTCTGTAAACCTCTGGGGTATTTTTTCCCCCTCTGGACTGAATTGGCATGGCTGGTACAGTACCCAGGCTACCAGACAAGATCTCACCTTCTCTGGAGTTTGTGCGTGACTGTTTAGCTGAGCATTCTACTGTAGTCTTCCTTGTCTGAATTGCAATCCCATTATTAAACTAGTTGCAACTTGCTACTTATGTGACTGCTCAGTCAAGGAAAGGATAAAGAGAAAAAGGAGAGATGGTGTAAGAATTGAAGCCAGTGAGGCAGTAATCTCTTATTCTCATGCTTGAGACAGCCATATTGTAAACAAGGAACAAAAGGCAGAAAACCCTCAAAACTTGAGCAGTTACACAGCAGTTGATTCAAGAAGGCGAGAAGAGCTCTAGAGTGAAACCTGGAGACTAACATACAGAGACAGCATGATTCCACTATACTGTTAGATAAAATATTTCTTGATATATATAGCTTCCTAATTTATCCTGCAAGAAATCTAGATATCCAAACTTCTTGTGTCTGCTTAGGACCACAGAACAGAGAAAAGTGTTGAATTGCTTTACAGACTCTGAAAGCCCTCTTTGCCCCCAAAGCCTCCAAAACATTCAAAGATTCCTAGGAATACAGGTTTAAAAGCAGTGCCGTAACAGAACACAAACAACATTAAACCTACATAATCCACTTCAGGATTGCTGGCTAAAAGTATAACTATTCAAAATGCTGTAGAGATAACTGGAAGATTATTTTCTCTGGCTGGTGAAAAATTTCAAGTAGATTATTTTGTCATGGAATGCTCTATAATGGAATTACAAGCTTTAATTTTTATAGCACAGTCTGAGCTAATAAAACATTGGGAAGATTTTTATTCCGAGAAAAGCAATTCAATCTGTTACGGTACAAACAAAAATAAAAATGCAATCCAGCATATGTCACCAATATTTTTGTTGTTATCCCAAGACATCGGAAAGTGCACTCCTGTAGAGAGCTGTAATCTAAACAGAAATCTTCTACCTCCATAATAAAACTTTCTATGGAATGGGGGAAGGGCTGTCCATTTTTTATACAACAAAAAAAATCAACAGAAAGATAATTTCCATATAAATTCAGTTCAAATGAGTACATACCTTCCACAATTATAGTTTCCCATATAAGATTTAATGGCCCTTCATATATAAACTTGTGCATCACTATTTTAGGGGAGGTGCTAAGACTGCAAAGGAGAGGCAGCTATTTACTGAGCTCCTCTTAATTTTTCTATATAATCAGTTATTATGTATTATTTCATTTTTATCCATTTAAAAAATAACAATAAGCATACCATGGGGGGGAGGTTAATCTCAAAATCCCACTAAAATGAAGAAGAACCTCTTACTACTTTAGAAGCAAATGGAATGGGAAGCAAAATCAGCAACAAAATGATTGGTAAGCGTAATATAAAAAGGGCCAAACATAGGCGTTCCATCAGGAAACAATACAGAAGGACCAACAAATCACAGAAAACAGTAGTTGATAAGCAGCCACAAACCCAAGAATTAATGGATATGAAGCATGAAGCATATCAGCCCCTTTCATTCCACAATTATACATTTAGCGTGAAGCTTGCAAGCTAATATCTTATCATAAAAATACCAGTACCTAAAAGACTTGGAATTATGCTATTTCATCTCAACAGCACACAAAATGTGGTAGGCACACCAATTACTGAGTAATACCTATTTTCATATATCTGGAGCAAGTTTCTGGCTTAGTATCTTTGGACATGCAAACATCTATAATTACTCCTTTCAGTTAAACTTTATCTGCTAGAAATCATTATGCCTACATAAACAGGCAAGACCACATAGAATCAACATTACATAACAGCCAGTTCAATTTATATTCAATATGAGAAGTGCTTCTGACAATGTCATTGGAAACATTTGTAGCAGGATTTGATTTTGATCACTTTAGGATACACTTGTTAGATATTAATCAAGGGGCTTTTGTATTAAAACAGAAAAGAATACTCTTGGAGCTAATAAGACTTACAGAACAAACACTCTGCAGTACATGAGCCCCTTAGTAATCCTCTGAAAACCTCTCTGCAAGGCTGAGCAGCGCAAAGGTGGCGTTAAAAAATTTGAGCCACTTTCAAGGAGCCTCTGCTGAATCGAAGACTCTTCTGCAACCAGAAGGCACTCTTATATTAATGAAAGAGCAAGTTTTAATCCAGAAAGTTACCTCCATTTAATATGACTCAATATATCACATTTCATTGATATTTGTACCTCAGGGTTCAGTTGTGAGGTCCTTGATGATCTATGAGCTTGGTGGTTTTCTTGCATGTTGCATTACCAAACTAGGTAACATTATCAGTGCTGAGTTTGGTAATGAAACATCTGCAAATAAAAAAAAAAGTCAAGTTCAGAGAGCATCCAATGTGTAGAACTGGAATTATGCAGATAAGACCAAATATTTATCAGTATGGTTGGTTGCCTGCCCAAGTTTTTACACAAATCATCATTCATTAATTCTGAAATCAAAATATTTTATTAAGCTACTGCATCCCATTGATTTAATTAATTTAACTGCATCCCATTTAATTAATTGTATTAAGAACTGTTTAAACAGGTCTTCAGGAATATAGATAGATGCTTTATACAGTTACAGTGCAATCTGAAATTCCAAGAGAAGCAAAAAGATTCCATTGTGAAAAGTAATATCTGCTTTCTATAATTTTTGTTGCATGGTACTAACTGACAAATTGGTTTTTGTTGTATATTACTCTGATTATTTTTCACATAAATTTTAAGGTCTGGACTCTGAAAGTAGGTGAGTGAAGAAAGGAGCACCCCCCTTCTTTCTTACCCAAGAATTTCCAGTGACAAGAGTATAAACCCCCAATAGTGATTTCAGATACTGCCCATTCTCTGTGTTAAAACTATATCTACAAAACTTGTGAATAAATATTCCACTAGTCATCATGAACTCTGAAAAACTACCACAGGGGGTAGTAACTTCCATCTACTTAAATGCTGCATCAAACTTTTTCCGGGAGTGGGGGTGGGGGGGGTGGGGGGGGTGGAGGAGTAAACTCAGATGCAAATGATATGAACCAACCACATAAACAGTGTGATGACTATTTTTACTTGTATTGCTTAGGGAAATTTTGAGCTAAGCCTCTCTCCCTTATGTGTGAAATGAAATAATGCATTTGCGTTATGTTTTTTAATCAACCAAATGCCATTAAAGCGTAAGTGTTCAACTGTAATCTTTTTTTTTTGTTGCCTGTAAATGTATTTATTTACTAAATATACAGCTTTTCTTTCTAACCCAGTAAGATTTAACCTACTGCAGTGCATCTACATACAAATTCCACTTAAGTAATCATTGGTTTGTGTGTAGGCTTGTTCTTCTCCCTATTCTGTAGAGTGAGGCACGATGGTTCAGTGGTTAAAGATGCTGAGCTTGTCAGCTTGGAGAACTGACAAGTCAGGTTAGAGACCTGAACAACTGAGTGAGCTCCCGTTACTTGCTCCAGCTCCTACCCACCTAGCAGTTCGAAAGCATGCAAATGTAAGTAGATTAATGGATACTACTTTGGTGGGAAGGTAACAGTGTTTCATATGCCTTTGGCATATAGCCATATCACCACGGAAGCATCTTCAGACAATGCTGGCTCCCTCAGCTAGGAAATGGAGATGAGCATTGTGCCCTAGAGTTGGACACAACTGACAGGGAAACCTTTTATTCTGTAGAACCCTCTACCGTATTATCTGCTTACTTTGGCAAACAGAATCATATTAACTTTACCAGTTAAAAAAAAAACATGCAATGCTCTCTTTTCCCTGCTGCTTTTATTGTTATTGATTTAAGGTAACAGGAGATAGTAGTAGTATCCATCATAGTCAATGCACACAACGATCATTAAAGCAGAGATACTAACAAAATTATTTCCAACATAACCTTATATTAGAGAGGGTAACCCTATAGCTGCATTCCTCAAAGTGGAAGTGTGACATTTCAAACAGATGTAATTTGTGATCATGCATATTTACTGAAGATATTTCTCAGTGATAATTGAAGCTAGTCTAGATACCTCCTTGATCAAAGGCCTCATACCTTCAATACTGTTGGGAACAACAATGGAAGAGGAATTCATCATAGTTAAGTCATTGTTAAGACATAAACGGCTGGATAAAATAGGTTTTTGGCTTGATTCAAGAGGATTTTTCTTATATTATTTCCAGAACAAAGCAGCAAGTGTGTTGGAAAAGATTTTTCTACTCCAATCGTACTTAAAAACCTGTTGGGGTTTTTTTGCAGATATTCTAAGAGAAAATACTATAATTCATGCTCTTCCATGATCCACAAGAAACTTCAGCCTTGAATAACCGAACAATTACTGGACAGAGACTAGATATTAAATTTTAGTCTAAACATTAGGCAAAAAACCTCTCCACAACTCCAGAATGT
This sequence comes from Myanophis thanlyinensis, assembly GCA_017656035.1. Taxonomy (NCBI): domain Eukaryota; kingdom Metazoa; phylum Chordata; class Lepidosauria; order Squamata; family Homalopsidae; genus Myanophis; species Myanophis thanlyinensis. The sequence continues at coordinate 10,318 of JAEANM010010363.1, forward strand.
CTGTCAGTAGGACCTGGTCAAAGGTAAATGCTTATCATGGTTTTTATATATGTTATGGGAGTAAATACATAATGTTACTCTAAAACTAAGTGCACTGCTAGTTTTGAAATGGAAAATTTTATTTGATAGATTTCTATTTACCTAAGTAGTGGAAAATTTTAAAAAGGAAAAAAAGTTATTAGGTATAGCAATAGCAATAGCACTTAAACTTATGTACTGCTTTATAGTGCTTTATAGCCCTCTCTAAGCGGTTTACAGAGTTAGCATATTGCCGCCAACAATGTGGGTCCTCATTTTACCCACCTGGGAAGGATGGAAGGCTGAGTCAACCTTGAGCCTGGTGGGATTTGAACTGCCAAACTGCAGGCAGCCAGCAGTTAGCAGAAGTATCCTGCAGTACTGCACTCTAACCTCTGTGCCACTGAGACTTATATATAAGAAACTCAGAACATACTCTGTCATGCCTTGATTAGTAAAGTTCATGTTCCTAGCATTCTAAGATCACTTTTACATGGTTTCACATTAACTATGGTTAAGGGAGTAAATGAACAAAATATCTCATATAACAGCAAATCAAGGCTGGCTTTGATTTTCCAGCCTCTCACACCTTCTGTTCAGTATCCCAACTAATGAACAATTCCTGGATTTTTAGAATTATTTTTTTAAGCGTTTTTAGAATCAGGTGTCTTGACGAAATGTCCAGGTAGACAATATGACTGTTATGAAACACTACACTGCTTGAAAACCGTATCTCAAGTCGCTCAGTTCTATTTACCATTTGTACGATACAGATAGTCCTTGACTTATAACCATTTGTTCAGTGAACGTCTGAAGTTAACGACGACACTGAAAAAAGTGACATGACTGTTTTTCACACTTACAACTATTGTTAGCATCCCCATGGTTACATGATCAAAATCTGGATGCTTGGCAACTGGTATGTATGCCATATTTGGGATACTTGGGATTGGAACTTACTATAATAGTATTTTCTTTGGATTTATTTTAGTAACTATGTTCTTAATTATTTTACTTAATGGTTACATTATACTTACTGGTCCCACAGTTGTAATAAAATTGAATTGAACTGAATTATTATTTTCCAAAAAACATTTTAAAAAATGTCTGGGAGAGTCAGATCCACACAATATAAAACGGAGAATAATCTTTTCGTCTGCCTATGTCCCTTCAGAACAAAACTCCAGAAAGGAGCAGACACGACAACGATGATGATGATGATGATGATGATATATCCACCTCTTCCCTGATATTTCTGATCCTTAGCTTTTACTCCTAAAAAATAGCTGCTGCCTAAAGCTACATTAACCATCAGTCCAAGCTATTAGAACCAACATCTGGACCATGAGCTGGGCAAAAAAAATCATTAAACAATCCAAACTTATAAATTGTGATTAAAGCAGAGTTGTTAGACATACCTTTTTCTTGTTTCCTTAAAAAACAGCAAATAACATCTTAATAAAAACATTAAAATTGGAATACCACTTCTGAGGCTTTCCTTAAAAGATTATTTCAACTGCAGGCATACCATGACTCACTAGTCAAATGTAGGTGAAGTGAATTACTGACTTTTAATTTTACAACAGAACTTCCTATGTGGGAATATACAAAAGTGAGCAACTATAAATATTTTTTTAAAACACTGTATTTTCTCCTCCTTATTGTGGTCACTGAAATGATATGGGCAAAAAGAAATAGACTGATGATAAGACAGCTATATTTCCCTACCAACAAGTTAGATGAGTTTCTGTTATTTTGGGATGTTGACTGTAGTTACAAAGAACTATATATTAGGAAGAATATCATGGCAACACAATTAAAGGCAATATAAGCAAAAGAAGTTTGGCTACTTGATAGCAGTGGTCTCCAACCTTTCCAGCTTGGTGGATCAATGGTGGCCATAGTGGGGGGGGGGGAGGGGGGGGAAAGAGAGGATGGTTGCACATGCATGCTACTTTCATAAATGCTGCTTTGTGCACACACAGACACTCACCTACCACTTCCACAATCTGGTTCTGGAACAGGCTGCAGCCTAACACTGGGCCACAGAGCAGGGAACCCTGATTTATGGCACACAGATTTCTCCATAGGATATTTATAATAAGATATGGCAAACGTATTTAACTACAATTCTTAAAAATGTCCAGTAGTGAAATGCTGGCTGAAAAATTCTACTGGATGGGCAAACCTATAAGTAAAAGTGAGCACATACATTAACAGCATGCAAATTTTTATGTCAGGAAGGGACCGAAGAAACATAGGTGCTAAAAATGGTATAAAATGTGTGGGTTTTACAACACTCCACTCTATGCATTTTTCACTGAAGACTCATAAAAGTAATAACCCAATTGACCATGATTGGTTAAGTAAAATACACTCGTATGCTAGTAACATTTCAGGATAAAATATTTGCCATGGGCCAATATGTCTGTGATTCTACCACAATCACTTGAATTAAGGAGATAATATATATAAATCTTAAAAATAGATTCATCACTCCCATGACTGATAAAAACAAATACAGCAAAATAGCTGTATTTAGATTCCATTTTAACATTTCTAAAACTAAAAAAATATGAACTTTAAAAATTATTATACATTGGAAATGCTTTATCTTTTATATTATATATTAATTAATAAATCTCAAACAGGGATTTGATAGGTAAATTTTATTCAAGCTGAGCGATGACCATCATATGCCTGATTTTAATTAGAAATCTTCCAGTCATATTAGATACTTTCTTTAAAAAGAGGATTCCTAGAAACACTTAAATAGAAGTGGTCTTTGCTATATATACTGGGGTTTATTTCTTATTAGTAAAGACCTCTGATATGATTTGATTTTGGCCTAGCATCCTGTTTTAAGCTAAATACTAGGTTTCTCAGCTGTGATGTATCACTTAGGATGATATATGAATCTAACCATGTGAGTATAGCAGTAAGTGGATTTAAAACTGTAGCTTTAGTTTACTCAGAAATCCCATGAATTACTAACCAAAGATAGTATCTTAAAAATATTATTCTTTATAAACAGTTCTTTGTAATAAACAGAACACATTGTCTCTGTGGGAATTCACAACTTAAAAGAAGCTGGGCATTTAGTATTTTTTATTTCTTTCAAACTAAACATACTTCAACCATAAAATGTTTGGGCCTCATTTTCTTTTTTTCTGAAATGTATTCAGAACTTATTGTTATCACAAAACAAATAAGAGATCTTCCTGGTAAGTTTACTGAGTAACTGCAGTCAGATTACGCTCAGCCGAACCTACCTCACATTCTTACTGCAATGGCAGAGGTGGGTGAGTGAGTGAGAAAAAAGAGCCTGAGGTCCTAAAGCAGGATATAAATCTCTAAATAAATAAATAGCAGAAGTGGCATCTTTTAAAATGGTCCTGTATTTTCTTATGCTGAAGAAAAGAACAGAAAATATTCAGCACTTGCAATGCTGAATTCTGGGTATGTTTAAAAACCGAATGAATGAATGGAATGAATGTTATATATTCTCTCAAAATTCTTACACCAATCATCTGAATTAAATCAATATTAATATATTCAGCCACAATCTGATGCCATCTTCCAGACAATTTTGAGTTCCACAACTATATGATAGTAATTATCTTTCACTATATATGAATTTGTTGCATTATTGCATGTTTTCTCCTTAAATTTAACAAATTTGCATCTAGAAAAATGTCAAGTAAGATCTTGTTTATACAACCAGATTTGCAAATGTTAAGGGCTTTAGATTCGTAAAATGTATTTGCAGTAGTACTGTACAATCATTATCAAACATTAGATTATGGAAGATATCGGTTGGTAACCAGCTATAAATATCAGAGAAAAAAGCTGTATTGCACTAAATGACCTGAAACAGATGATCATTTACCACAAAAAAATAAACTCACTACTAGTCTCCTCAGTTTTAAATTTGGAACTTTTGCAAGTTTTTTTAAGCCTACATCTTCTTAAAATTCTATAACTATTATGAGCAAATTCAAAATAACCAAAGTTTTAAGCCTTTTCTCTCTTCTAATATAAGATACTTATTTTAAGAATTACACACGCACACATGCACATAGGCACACACACAATACTCCCCATAGATTTCTTATAATTTTAAGTTGTACTAATGGAATAATGTAGCATATACTTTTTGCTATGTCTTTATATTTCCTTTTAATTAAAAAAAGCTATCATTTCCAAAACAATAATTACACTATAATACTAAACATATTTACTCAAAAGATTAAATTAATTGTTATGTATTTTTAGTTAAGTGTGAACGGCAGCCTCAATAAAACTGTATTTTTTATTTTATTTTATGGTGTAAAAAAATCTGGAAAAATCTTCCGATTTAAATCATAATTGAACAAGTTGAAAAGATAATGCTTAAATCCTTAGTTTCTGTAGTGCAGGTTCCAATCAATCCATGAATCTGATGGCTTAGGTTAAGATCCATGAAAGCTTACACAATAACATATATGTTGGTCTTTAAGTACCACTATGTTTTTGCTGTGAAAAGTTAAATGATATCAACCATATCACTGAAGATGTTGAGTTTCAAATATTAAGGTCATTTCCTCTTATCTGATTGCAATATGGATGCCTATTCTTTCAAGTTTTGGCTCTACAAGTTGTAATATCTTAATGAAACTTAATTACTCCATATAAATTGCTTTGCACAAAAAGTTAAGCTTGTACAAAAAAAAAATTCCTTCTACATATTGTGAAACTATATGCTTTTAAAACCATGTCCAAAAGACAAATTCCAATTAGAAAACTGATTTTTAAGACATTTTCTTTGCATGTGTATTTTCGTCAACGTATTTAATATATTGATCTAAAAGCACATACCTGTATAAATATGCATATTGATATTTCAGTGAAAACACTGATACAAAGTATATTAAAAGTTATGGTTTTGATATTTATTGCATACACTAAATACAAAAATAGTAACTTTAATGTACACCTATCTTTTCTTATTCCCTCTGCAATTAAACAGTACAGTGCTGTTTCTGCAACTGCTTTTAAACATTCACTTTTCCTGATTGTCTTGCTTAGGAGCCCCCTAAAAAAAGCAAATTCCTTTTAAAGCTGTGGTCCCTTTCCTTCCCAACTCAAGCCCACATCCCCCCACCCCCACCCCCCAAAAAAATAAAAATAAAAATTCCCTTCTCATAATTTAAATTCCAACTTCAGGAACACCAACCAAGAAGTTGCTGCTTCGCAGGAAAGGGTGGGGGTGGGGGTGGGTAATAAATACCTACGCGACCGCTTCTTGGTGGCCAGAGGGGAGGGGATCTTTCCATTTACGAAGCGTTTTAAAAGTGTTGTTGCCTGCTAATAAGCCTCACAAAAGCCCAGAGACTATTCTCGAGGAATTCGCTTTTCCTACCGCCCGCCCTTGGAAAAAAAGCTCCCTCCTTCGCAAGAGGCAAGTCTCAGACTTGGGATTCAAAAGAAAGAGAGAAAGAGAAAAAAAAAGGGTGGGGGC
>JAEANM010010364.1:0-15835 GCA_017656035.1 Myanophis thanlyinensis
CAATTACGGCTCCTTCATGACTCGTGGACTTCCACTCCCAGAATTCCTGAGCCAGCATGGCGGGCTCAGGAATTCTGGGAATTGAAGTCCACGAGTCATGAAGGAGCCATAACTGCCCACCCCTGGTATAGGGACTCTTGCTTGAGCATGGGCTTGGACTAGAAGACCTCCAAAGTCCCTTCCAACTCTTATTATTCTGTTGAATCTCTTGTTCGTCAAGTAGAGGAGTCAGCATCTTCTTTTTTCAGCCCACCATCATCAATGTTTTGGGATTACACAATATTTTGAGTTAACCAAATCCTAAGAACACAGCTTTGTCTCTCTGCCTTCCTTTAGGAGGCAAAGTAAAACTGTTACTCCTAGCGATTCTGGACCCATGAGTCTGATAAATAGCCTTCAAAAGGAGATTCCAAGACTCAATCCTTGTTGCATATTATTTATTTATTTGTAAGACTCTGGGCAGCTTAAATATTATAAAGATAAAACATATACAAAACATATAGATGATATAAATAAAATACTATAATGATCCAAATGCTCAGCCCTAACTAAAAGATGAGAAGGGAGGAAGTAGGATGAGAAGGCGGGAGGAGTTGGGATCTGTTATTAATCTATCAACTACTACCATCATGAAGCCCCTCCCTTGGAGCCCCAAACCAGCTGGCTGTACCAGATCTCTAAGCTCTTGTGGAAGTTCAGGAGGGTTGGAGCTGATCTTATTCCAGGGAGGAAAGATACTCCAAAGGGCAGGTGCAATGGCAGAGAAGTCTCTTCTCTTGGACCCAACCCTCCAGAATACTGTGGCCAATGGGGCCTGCAGCATCTTAGTTAAAAAAAGCTGAAAGACACTTGATAAACCCAGAGCCTATGAGATCAGCTATTCAAATAACAAGTAGTAACATGTTCTAGTTATATGGATTCTGATTCAGACATAGTGCTAAACTGTGGTTTATTCTATCATCTATCTTCTGTCAGTGACCATAAAAATTTAAAAGAACAAAAGACATAAAAGCAGACTGTAGAAAAGAAATACAATAATGTACTAACAGCTAGCAAAATAATTTGCAGAATATAATATTCACTCTTCTCTTACTATGTTAAGAGAATTGTTACAGGATGTGTGTGATAAATCAAAGACAGGGGTATCAAACCTGACACAAATGACATTTTCACTAGCAAAGGGCTGCAGGAGGCCATCACAGCCAAAAATGGAAGTTGGGAGGACCGTACACAGCCCTCCCAAGCTCTGTTTTCACTGGCAGAGTCACCGTGGGCCGGTCCCTCACTGTTTGGTGGTTCCAAGAGCCAGATCTGAGCACCTTGTGGTGTTGAGTTTGACACCCCTGATCTAAGATATTGGTGCAAAATAAAGATAAAAACTACATGAAGTTAAAATGTATATCAAATCAAGTAGTATTTTACAACAGAATAAGTATGTCTTTGACATTTGATCTGAATCTTGCTTTTATCGCAACAATACAAAATATGGCTACTGCCCACATAATGAATGGTTTTAAATCCTGAAGGAAAAAGTTTGTGTAACATTTTACTGGCCTTCCAAGGAATATGTCTATTAGAAGGACAATGTAGATTGACCTAATGTCTCTATAAAATTTTCCAATGTAGTAATACCCAGTAGTGGGATGCTGTTGTTGTTCCCCCCCCCCCATTGCCCCCACCCTTTCCTGTCCTAAATTCCCTTCTTTCTGGCTCAGCTGAAAGCCAAATTTGTGTGGCACAGCTGATTTCCACGCTTCTGCTGTTCTACTTACCGGGCTGCCTGTGTAGGAAAGCTTCTAAGCTTCAAATCGCTGTGTTTTTGAAGCAGTGAGCAAGCGTGGAAATCACTCACAGCCCACCACTGGTAATATCTGAATAAACCACCGTTGACTGGATTCACACAACTCCTTCAGTCTATATCAGGCCAAACATCTGATGAGGTAACGCTGTGAGTAAACCTAACCAAAGAGACTCAGCCCATGCCTCGTAGTATGGCTGAAGTAAGTAAATCAAATACGTCACATAGCAAGCTCTGCATTGTGTCCCCTGAGGAAAGGAATAAATTGTACACATAAAGTGTAAGAGGTTTTTAAATCACACACCCTGGACTGGAGAGTATTAAACACTTCGGGAGGGAAGGGAAATATTCAGTATAGAGAGCAAAGCCTTTAAATTGACCCTTGGAACGTCTGTGTTAGATCCAAGCAGGATGGCTTTTATCTAATTACGAGTATAAATATCTCGCTGGCCAATTTTTCCCCAGACCCCACACTGTTCTTGCTCACTTCTGATGTCACTACGATCGTCAACGCTTCTCAGTTTGGCAAAGGATGAAGCCAAGAAACCAAGAGCTGGTTTCAAAAGCAATTCTGTCCCTCTGCAACTCCACCGTGGAGGAAGAAAAGTCTGCCAGCAGCCTCGAATACAGGGCCAAAGGAGACAGTGAAGAGCTGGGCTGAACTGGCACCTCTAGGAGAGCCAATGGGAGAATCTGGCTATTTGGTTTGGAGTTTAATTTTTACACAAACAAAGGGATTTGAGAGAGTGGGTTTTTTTTTTTGGCCTGTCTGTTTTCCGTCAATCACAATCGCTCCTTCATTCTCACAACAGTAAATCTGGCAGCAAGAAAATTGATATTTCTCCACATAGTTTGCCAGGCTCCCTCGGCCATCCTGCTCTTTGCAGCAAGGTGTAGCTATAACCAGCCTCACTCGGCATCTGAAAGCCAAAATGGCATATGTGCTTCAGAGTCATTCCCAATGGAGGCTTCCTTGTGCCATTCCTATTACATTCATTACTGCTTAAGTATTAGAGCAGACTCAGGTCCAGAAAACAGAGAAAGATCAAGCCAAAAAGATCTAATCTAATTGTTTTTTCTGAAGTTGCAGCTTTTTCTGTCCGTAGCACCACCAGCCGTATAAAACTAAACAGCTCTGAAATATTTCAACCTCTCCCTATGTCGGAAACTTCATTGCTAATAAATCAAAGTAGCTCTCAGTTAGACCCTCATTTATTCATGGTTGAGCAAGCAGGTCTGGTTTCTGTATTTTTGTTTTCTTTGCATTCATGCAAATGTGTAAAGAGTCTGAAGGCGATTGGGACAATAGCTTTTAAAGGGTCTTAGCTTCTGAAAGGATCCTGGTGCTACCCACTAGACAGGAGCAAAAAAAAAAGAGGACTTTTAAGAATATTCTCATGATGAATAGCCATTCCAGCAATTCTGAACAAGTCACCTCATTTGAAACACAGCTATCCTTTTGCAATTTGAATCCTTCTTTGGCTCAGGGTGTGCTGAATGATCTGCATTTGGAGGAAAAAATGATGCTAGGTTGTTTCAGCAAGATTTTGAACATTTGCCTTTGGAAAGGCACATTGGGAGTGGGTTTCCCATTAATGGTAGAACAATAGCATTCCTGCTTTTTGTCTCTCTTTCTCATTTATTCTTTCCCTCCTTTTTGAACCAAAAGCATGGGAAAATTCCAACATCTTTGGAAATAAACCTCTTAGACCCCACAACTGATTGTTGTAGAGTCACTTGTAACTGAGAAATCACTGGATTGCCCAGAGTCACTTCTAGTGAGATGAACAGCTATATAAATATATTTTAGATATTTTTATATACTGCTTTATTATTTTTATAAATAACTGAAGGCAGCAAATACTTCTTGTTTCTCCTATTTTCCTCACAACAACCTATGAGGTGAATTCAGCTGAGGGAAAGTGATTGGCCCAAAGTCACCCAGTCACTTTCATGTCTAAGATGGACTAGAAATCAGTTTCCTGGTCTCTGGGCCAGCCCCTTCCCTTAAGCAGTAGACCAAGCTGGCTGTATAAATAAATTTGATTAAGTACATTAAATAAATAAAATTCCACGCTTATCAAGCTAAACACATTCAACTCTATGCAACACGCAGATGTCTGGAAGCAAGTACAGATGAGGTTAAAGGTTGTCCCCTCTTTTATTAAGACATATGCAAAAGGGGGGGGGGGGAATCCTGTATATCTTCAACAGCCTGTTTGTCCTTTTATTATGTCTTTCAAATGATGGGCTTGCAGACAAAGACAGTGTCTTTATTCCTTGGTTACCCTACATTTTTCTAGCCTCCCTCGGAGTTGCAGGGCCGGTAATAATTCATGTAAATGATAGGTTTACCCCTTGAAGTTTTATGTATTGCTCTGCATTTGTTTGGCTTGCATACACAAACTCTGACATTACATTAGCTTTGTGGGGCGGCTTGCTCCCCTTCCCCACTGCCTTTTATTACGCCTGCTGCTCTGAACTGATTTAAACAGCAAACAGATTTGAAAAATTGGATGCTTTGACTGTTTGTGTAGTGTTTCCCACTGCACCAACGGATAGCTGCTCTCTGACGACTGTAGCTTTGGCCTGAGGTGGTAGCTGACTTGTTGTTGTTAGTTGCAAAGTCGTGTCCGACCCATCATGACCCAGAATCCATTTAATCTCACTCCGACTGCTTCAGTGACTCCATCCAGCCACTTTTTCTCTGCCATCCCCTTCTTCTTTTGCTCTCAATCATTCCCAGTATTAGGCTCTTCTCCAGTGAGTCCTTCCTTCTCATTAGGTGCCCAAAGTATTTGAGTTTCATCTTCAGCTGACTTAATCTTACTCAAGATTAAGCCACTCGTAGAAAGTTACTAGGAAGAGTAGATATAATGACCTCACACTGAATCATAATTTGCCTATTTATAGTTTTTAAAAGACCACAGTTATGGTAAATGATCCTTTCCATACCCCATTCTCTGGTCTTCCAAGGTATTTAACCTTTTTGTGAGTGCAAATTTTTTTATAGTACTTACTTATTTGGGATTTGATTTTGTGGGGGCCTTCAGCCTTAGTAAAATGAAATGAAAATTCTGTTGCATAAACGGACTTTATTTTTCTGCCCTTTTCTCAATTCTCATAGATCTGTTTGGGTTTTATTTGCTTTCATTTTTAAACACGAAGGCTTGGATAATTGGTGTGTTTTATCAATATTATGATCCTCTGTGAGAATTTGATACAAATAGATTAATTTTTTTTAACGCAAGGGGGAAAAACATGTTTCTGGCAACCGAATAGTTAGCAATGTGCAGGACTGTTTTTCTTTCTCCAAGTCTCTAAACAGATCATATGAAAAAAAGAATGAATCACTTTTCTGCTTAAATATAGGACTAAGTGAGTGTTGCAACTATTATCTTTTTCAATAAGGTGTGTACACAAAAGACCAAAAAAAAATTGGATCATTGGGCAAAATTTGTTCCTAGCATACAGAACATGGATCTGCATTTATGATGAAGAATAAAAAATAATAATACAGCACTTCCAAGCTATTGATAATCTTTGAAAAGCAGAGTTTATAAAACAAATCATCATTGCTGAGCTGTATGTTCAGAAGCTGTATACAATTATGATAAGGAATATGTTTTTAAAAGGAGCAGAGCCTTAGACTGCTTTGAAAGATTGAGTTTATGCTATACTGAATTTGCTTCTTAAGTATTACCTTGTTTTCATTTGTTCATATTTCTCTTTTAAGTACTTTTCTAAAAAACATAACAGCACTATTTTCAGATTAAGACCATTGTCCCTTGTAACTGATTGACATAATGTATCTGAAGAGTAATTGACTTGATTGACAAAATGTATCTCCAACTATCAGTTGTAGTTTGTTGTTTTTAACTATTTAGTTCTGTCCGATTTTTGGTGAGTTTATAGGCAAGTGCTCTATCAGTAATGAAGCAGAAAGCCCCAAATGTGGATAACATTGCATATTAGGGAGAGGGGGAGGGAGGGGGAGGGGACGGGGAGGGGTGGGGAAGGGGGGAGGAGGGGGAGGCGGAGGAGGAGAAGGAGAGGAAGAAGAAGACAGCCAAGAGCAAGGTGGATGGACTCAGTTACAGTGGCAATCAATGCACCATTGGAAGACTTGAAAGATCAAGCTAGGGACAGATTGTCTTGGAGAATATCAAAGTGATTGCTAAAAATTGTCAGCAACTTATTTATTTTATTTATTAGAATTTTTCAAACAATAATACAATAACAATAGAAAACAATCAAAAAGTTAGTAAAAACGGATACAAGAATAAGAAAAATAAGAAAATACAATGACATGGGCAATAGGCACATTCGTGCACATATGCATGCCCCCTCTATTGTCCACTTAGGTATGGTGTAAGGTCCACAGAAGTCAATTTACAGCTGAAACTATGAGAATTTGTAGCAACTACAACTGAATCAGGTAGAGCATTCCAGACTTTGACAACTCTTATTACAAAAGTCATATTTCTTACAGTCGAGTTTGGAACGATTTACATTGAGTTTAAAGCAGTTGTTAGTGTGTGTTATTGTGACTGAAACAGAAAAAGTCATTTACAGGTAGAACATTACTGTGTATAATTTTATATGCAATTCCTATGTCTGACTACAAGCAGTGCAGTTCTAAGTTGTCCAAACCGAGAATTTCAACCCTAGTAGCACAGGGAATTCATTTGCATACAGAACAGTGCAAGACTATTCTCATGAAGCACTTCTGGACCCGCACAATTGTACTGATATCAGATATATGATGGGGATTCCAAACAGTTGAACAATACTCTAAGATTGGTCTAGCATAGGATTTATAAACTCTAATTAGCAATACAATGTTTCCAGAAAAAAAACTGTGCAAAATTAGATTAGCAATACTTAATGCTTTTTTGGCTATGCTGTTACAATGAACTTTGGAGCAGAGATCGTCAGAGATAAGCACACCTAGGTCCTTGACATAGTGAGGGTCATCAGCTAATTCAGCGCCACCTAGCTTATACTTGGTGTGATGATTACACTTACCAATATGTAAAACAGAGCATTTGTTGATCGAAATTTGGAGTTGTCAAATGGATGACCATTCCAACATATAGTCAAGATCACTTGATGACACACAATCAAGTACTGTTCATTTGTTGTGAATATTACATTTAAATACATACTTAACAGTAATATTAAATATTTCAATACTGGCTTTAGGGAATTGAACCTCCAAAGGGGAAATATATTATTTATTTGTTTATATTTCACTTTGTTCTCTGGAATTTGAGGCGATGCACATAAAATTCACTCCTCCAGTTTTTCTCAGAACAGCAGTCCAATGAGGTAAGTGAGTTAAAAGACCTTACCAAAAATAAGCAATGAAATACTTTATTGAATATGAAAATGTTTCGCCTAGACATTAATGGAATTTGAAAGTGTCTGGATTGTGCCCATGTTCTCAACACATATTCATGCAAAGACATATTAAACACTGACAAACTTGGTAAAAATAAGGCAATATTCTTTAAATCAAATGATCACTTGTAACAGCAAATTCATCAAGATCAAAGTCTGCTTTAAGTACTCATTTCAACACTGTGTTTAATTAGGTGGTGTTCTTTTCATAAATGTGGCCACAAAATTAGAATGACTGTACAGTAGGTTCTCATTATAAGTCCAAGACCAGGGTAGATTTTTCTCCTTTTTCTCCTTTTCTATTTTAATGAGATGGTTGGGAAGCACTTTAAGAAGCACTTGTTTGAAAATAAAAATTGAAGGAAATATAAAAAGAGACCTTCAACTTCAATATAGCAAAAATGGTGTTTTGTTTGTTTGTGTTTGTTTGATTGGTTGGTTCTTTCCTAAAAAAGAGACCTTATTTTCTTGGTCTTTTAATAGAGAAAACTTAAAGAGTGCAAAGTTTTGTCATGCCAACAGTTATACATTTTATCGGCACTTTTCCGCCAGTGTGAAAACTAGGATAATCCTGTGGTTTCCCCAGCTGCCATATTGGAAAACTGAAAAGAGGCAAGGCGAGAGGTCCCCAACATACCTGGCTCCACAAACCAGCAGCAGTGGTGGGAGTGGAGAGGGGGAATGATTTCATATGCGCAACCTACTCCCATACATGTGCAAATGAAGCTTCATCCTCTTGCCCACTGCTTGTACAGCCAGGTCCCAATGGGCTGGGTTCCCAATGGGCCATGGCCTACTACTGGTCTGCAGCCTGGAGGTTGGGAACCCCTGGCTTAGATCTTACTAAATCCAGCCAATTGTGGCTTATTAAGCAAAACATAAATAATTATAGTAATGTGACATAATAAAGCCATAATGATAGCTACATTATATTTTCAAAGTCATATTTGGTCATTTTAAATACATCTTTTTTAAAATCATATTTTCCTAATTTTCAATTCCCTTATATAATTATCATTTTTAATAAAGATATTTTATTGACAAGTTTGAAAGTCCTAAGAAACCACTACTGGATCAAAGCAGGCAACAATTTTGCCTGAGTACAGCCCATCTGGAAAAAAATTTAAACAATAAAGAACAAAGACTTATTTTTAACTCCAGCTCATTGATTTCTTCACTATCCTAAGTAGATTTTATTCATGAGACTCATTGATTTAACAGTAGTTTTCACATAATGAGTAGAATCGCATGACTCAGTGGCACTGATGCTAGAATAAAATAAGTATTAAGAACAGTTATATTAGACTTTAATTACAATCTTCTATCTACTTATGGGGAAGAAAGCTCCATGAAACTCAGTAGAGCTTAATTTGGGAATAGACACACACGGGTTTTTATTACTAGATGTGCAGACATCTTTAAGAACAAATAAATAAATTCTTCCTCTGATTGAAGAAAAGGAAGGAAGGAAGGAAGGAAGGAATTCCCAGAATTCCCAATAAATTGTAATCCCAATTTACTGTATTTGAAATAAATTAATTTAAATCAGGTTGCTCTAGCTATTATGAATTTGTTTACATATGTCCATTGCAGAAGTCTGTTAGTTTCCCTTAAAACAGAGTTTAAAACATATTTAAGCAATGAAGATTTAAAAAAAAAAAAGGTTGATTCTCAGGTTGAAAGGAATTTAGCTTATGGGAGTTCTGTCAGAAAAGTATTTATCTTCTGTTTCGTGCAGCCAGACACTGGGATTATTATAGGAATTAATCAAGGAAAGAAGCATGTTATTAAGTCATAATGCAATCGTTAACCCTTAGGATAGCAACATGATAGGACTGGCAAAAAAAAAGGTAAATTCTGGCTCTTATTAGTGCATTAAAAATAAAAAAAAGTAAATCATTTCAGTCAAGCAGGCAGTCAAAGATAGAAAACACTGAAGTTTTACAAGGCAGAAGAACTATCCTGAATATGGCAAATGAAAGGAGAACAAGAGATAAAGTCATATCATTCTGGAATCCAATTCATGATGTTCTTCAACTATGGAGGCCAACCTCCTAATGTCTACTTACCCTATCATTCCCAGCAAAATCACAAAACTGGGTCTCACTTACTTTGGCCATATAATGTCAGGGAATTCACTGGAGAAAGCAAGGAAGAGTTAGCAGTAAAAAGGAACCATGCCACCGAAGAACACAATGGCTGAACTCTATCAAAGCTGACTCCAACCATAGCACAGAAAAACTCTAAGAAGCAATGCAAGATCAGAGGATATGGAGAGATCTGACCTACAGAATTGCCAAGAGTCAAACACAACTGAATGGTTAATGTCACCATCATCACATTCCCAGCAGCCTACTTTGGAAAGTGAAGATTTCAACCTCCCTTCTCTCTTTTTAGCAGCAGTTCAGTCTGG
This sequence comes from Myanophis thanlyinensis, assembly GCA_017656035.1. Classification (NCBI taxonomy): domain Eukaryota; kingdom Metazoa; phylum Chordata; class Lepidosauria; order Squamata; family Homalopsidae; genus Myanophis; species Myanophis thanlyinensis. Next base: position 9,615 of record JAEANM010010364.1, read on the forward strand.
AGTTAGAAGAAGACAATGATTTTTTTTCCCGTGCAATGAACCAGCAGATATAAAGCCACTATAAGGAATATAGGTGTGCTGCAATGGTTAACAATTCATGGTGACACCAAAATGACAATACATGCAATGATATCATAAAATTGATATGATTTTCCCGATATCTGATCCACGATGCCATGATACTCACTTGCTATCTCGAGGATATTCTATGAATATAGATCTGAAAGGCTATTTAACAGTTCTATTGTCAGAAGGTATGAAGTACGGAGTAAATAATACTCTATGTAAATTCATCCACCATGTGTTAATTGCTCAAACGTTGAAAGAAACCAGCCCTTGAAAATAGGTTCTGATGTTCAACTTCATCTCAAATTAAGCCCTACCATAGTTTATTTTTGTTTTTTTAAAGTCACATCTGGGATTTTTTTATGCAACCAGAATATCAAAAATTGTATCTCATATTCCTCTATGCTTGTTTATTTATTAAATTCATATCGACCCATCTCACCATTGAGAGAAATGGGTGAGTTCAATGCATTTTTAATGCATTTCATCTGGATGTCTTTGAATTGATGAGAAATGATCGATTGAGAAAGAAAAATACAAAAAAACAAAAGAGATAAATCATAAACAAAAAAATCAGTGGCTTTAATGCTAAGGTCACTGTCAGCTGCATAATCAACCAGCAGAAATAGCTCAGAACAATGGCTTTTTTTTTTTTTGAGTGCTGAAATGGGAAGAATTGAATTAATAGGAATGATTCTATAACATCAGTGATCAGTCACACTGTATTGCCTGATAGTCCATTTCAAGATCTCATACTAGATTTGAATAATAATTTTCAAGCCTTGAATTGCTCAGGCCTAGAATATCTCCAGAAATGCCTTCTCCACCTATGCATATTTGTATGGGTGTGTGCACGTGCACATGCAGGCATAGTAAGGTAAAGGTTTCCCTGTCCAGCCATTGCCACAACCTTGGAAGACCCAACTGATGTATTTTTTAAGCTGTATCCAATCCCTTCCTTGGAAAATGAAAGATTTCATTTATTTAAAAGATTTATATGACTGACTCGGGCACTTTTGGGATGCTCATACAATGTTGATCAAAATCTGCCTCTGGCCCATCCCTACCCTTTGAATGCCACAAGCCAGTCTATAGCCATGTAAAAGCAAATTTCTCTGTATATGTGCCTATCAAAGCATGCTTTGATTGTGATTTCAGATCATGAAAACAAAAACACTTATGGGATTATTTTTTTAATGTAGTTCATTACCGACTGGTTGAGGAACCATTTCAAATACAGGCCCAAAAGGTAGATGTGATTCTCAGTCATCCAGGTCATGGTTATCTCAAAGGTGATTTTTTCCCCCCAAAAGGCAACTGGACTATGCTTTTCCTTGAGGAAGACATGTTTTTTCCTTGAAGAAGGAGATGCTTTACTTCTCATTCAAGACATTTCTGCCAGGATGGTGGGAGGGAATGGAAGGATTATTTCTGACAGGATGGGGGCATGGAAGAATCTTTTTTTTTTTTTTGGCAGTCATCTGGTCATTAGTACCAGATAACCACAACAGCTCTCAGAGAGAGTGCTAATGAACGGATGACGTCGAAGAAATATGATTCTTCCATCCCCCCACATCCTGTCAGAACTGATGAAGCTTCTTGGATGAGAAGCAAAACGTCTTATTCTTCAAGGAAAAAACATTTCTTCCTCAAGAAAAAAACCATAGTCCAGTTGCCTTTTGGGGGAAAAAAGCTCCGTTGAGATCTAAAAGTTAAACATTTCTGCTTTTTTTTTTAGTGGTTTTTCCAAATCTTTAAGGGATGTCGCAACTGACAATTGAGCAATTAGCTATGTTTCCCAAATAATATACTATGGAGGAAGAACCTTTTGCCTGTCTCCAACACAGCCTGACAATAGCTTCCTGCCACATTGCCAATTGTATCAGACATGTAAGCCACAACTACCTGTATTTACCATGTCAACCTTATTTGTTAATATGAGTTCTGAAGGATTTTTCTGGTTGCATTTAAATATGTTGTTGAGCTTTTTCGTAATGTCACTGTTTCGCATTTTTAACAATTCAGTTCCACTGTCAGGCTCTCCAGAACTATAAATTCATAAATAATGGATAAATGACACACAGATTCCAATGTACATATAGATAAATGCATGCTTGACATTAAAACTTGAATACTGTTTCCATCTCTTCCATGACCACCTAGCCAAATGTAGTCTATATTGCTCAATGTGTTTTGAGTTGTAGCTAGTCTAGAATAAATACAACCAAATGTATGCCTAGTGAGATTAAACAGTCTGTAAAATAGACTGTATTAACTAAATTGGCCAGAAGTTATTTTGACGCCCTAGCAATATGGAATGGGAAAATATTTTTTTGGTTCATTTATTTCATTTTTGGATCGTGCCCCCTTTATGTGAGAATAAGCATTAAAGAGTACAAGCATTATAATCTCGCAGACATCCCTAAACTTCGTTCTGAAAAACTTTAAAACCAGTGTTCTATCATCTAGCTGATACAGAAGAAGTTATTCAGATGATAAGGAAATGATAATAATAAACCACATTCTTGGACTTGCCTAAATGCTTCCTGTGTCAAAGCATTTCATTAGAAAACACATAAAAGTAACTCCACCACTGTAACCAGTGATATATAAATCTGTTAATTGATGATATGCACAACCTGCTAAGCCATATTTTGCTTGGATTTAATATAGCTGACACCAGATCATGGACAAGATCACAAATCGTACCCTTAAGGCCTCTGAAGACCATGATTAACAACTTCATTAATAGTAACTCTTATAACTAGCAACCAGGTGGATGGAAAGAGTCTTCAGAACCTTGCTGACTGGACTTAATCATGATTCTTAAAATTAATAGAACTTAGAATAACTTTGTCATTTTGAATGTACACTAATCAGAATACATTAAAATGAAATTTCATTGCATGCAGCTCTCAGAGAGTCACCATCTCCAATGTACACTACATACACATGACAAAATAAATAAATACAAAATTATGCATATACCCATCTATAATATGACACAGAGAAACAACACAGTGTAGTCCAGATGTATACATGTACATGGTGAGAAAAATGAATCTTGCGAGTTTGCCAGAGGGATGGCATAGGAAACAAAGCTGTTATAGAGAATCTGTTAGAGAATCTGCTAGAAATACTTCAAAACCTCTTCCCAGAGAGGAACAACAGAAACAGGCTGTGAAGTGGGTATGGGGGGTGTCTCTAACAATGCTTCAAGCTCTAAACACATAGCATTTATAAGCAGTATCCTGAATGACAGGAAGCGAGCTCCGTTGTCCTTACCACTCTCTGTATGGACTTTCTATTTGAGGCACTACTGCCACCAAACCAAACAATGGTGCAGTTTCTGAAAATGCTCTCAATTGTGCCTCTGTAAAAAGTGCCAGGACAGAAGGAGAAAGATGTGCTCTCCTCATCCGATGCAGAAAATGCAGACGCTAGTTTGTACACATCACTAAGGATGATGTGTGGAGAGACCAGTTCACGTTGTTAGTGATCTGCACCTCCAGATATAAAATAGACTTACTCATACCTGCAAACATAATTTTAAACACCCACTTTTCAAAGATACAGGGAGTCCTTAACTTACAACCATTTGTTTAGTGACCAACGCAGTAAAATTATCCAAATTCAGGCTCTTGACAAACCAGCATTTATTTCTGACGATCACAAGTGTCCCAGGGACATGTGATCACCACTTGCAACCTTTGCAACTAAGCTTCTCACAAGCAAAGTTAATTGGAAAGCTAGATCACTTAACATGATTCACTTAAGAATTGTAGGGATTTACTTAAAACCATGGCAAAAAAAAATAGATTGTAAAATCAGGCAGGACTCACTTAACAACTTTGCTTTTGCTTAGCAACATAAATTCTGGTCATAACTTGAGGACTATCTGTGCTCACTTTGAGAAACATGTTATTTACTGCTGCTAGCTTACCAACAGTTGCCCAATCTTACACTGCAGATTCTAACCTAAGCAGTAAATTGTTGTGATAATGCAATATACTTTTCATTGGTTATGCTGCTGAAAAGATTTTATTTCTTTGTGTTGGTATTCACGCATTGCATTCCTTCGTAGCGATGCAGGATTTTATCAAGTGGCATCATTTTCCCAGCTGTGCCTTTCTTAAACTTCATGCTGTCAGTTTTTCAACTTTTTCGGAGACACCTGCGTGGATCCTTAGCCCTGATCCATATACATGGATTGCACCAACTTCATTTGTCAGTTGCATAGGCCTGTCTGCCCTCCGAGCTGGTTTTCATTATAGGCCCCCAACATTTATTTTCTGATGTTCCTCTGTTCTATTCTTCTCTGCTCTTTGAAGTGCTTTTGTGTTAGAAAAAAAAACCTAGCACAATATAAATAAAATGATGACACTCATTATTAGCATGAAAAAGACATTCTGTTCCAATTATGTTTGTGTTCTCTCTCTCCGCTTCAACTCCTTCATTTGAAACAATAAGGATTACAAATAAATAAACAAGGAGGGAAGTGGAAAATTAAGAGCTTGAAAACCAAAGTGGAAGATCTGAATGCACACACACATACACATGCACACACACATGTGTATGTGGATATGGATATATGCATATAATGCATAGTCAGGCAAGCATTATTATTCATGGACATCTAAAAGTACTTTTTTGCTAGCCCATAAAACAGTTCTACCAAATGAAAAGGCCGTTGCTCAGATGTATCCATTTCACAGATTTACATGTACACATGTAAGCTGCCAAAATAATTAATTAATAGTGATTCAGACAGAGGTTGTTTGACGTCTGCTTCCAGCAACTGTTGAATCAAATTGAAGCAATCAGATTATGACCAATACCTCTCACAAACCCATTTACAGTCATTGCTGTTGTACAGCAGATTGTGATATGTATATTTGATATGCTCTGAAAATACACATTTAATATGTAATTAGGTCCAAGAAATGGCTAGGTGGCTAATCTAAAATTATATCAACAAAAATATTTTAGAAGCCTTATCAGAATTAGGCATTTTATAGGTGGTTTTCAGTCTATCTGCAATTAAGGTAACAGTAGTTTTATCTAGAGAAAAAACATGTCAGTTGTCTTTTTTGGACTATTATCATTTGCTTGTCAAGCCAACTTCACTTATGCTGAAATCCCCTCTTCTCTATGCAACAATGAAAGGTACCAGAATCCTGTTCTCTTTGGGTTTTGACTACCTTGGATAGCAAGAATCAAAGTATTTTTAATGAGAAAAGGAAGGAAGGAAGGAAGGAAGGAAGGCCGGAAGAGAAAGATGGAAGGAAGAGTAGGAACATAGGGAAGGAAGATAGGAAGGAAGGAGAACTGATTTAAGTTAAGGAACAGGTCATATGAGTTTCATGCAACCTGTCAGAAATGTAGTTTTTGGATCTCTCTTAAAACAAACCACAGGAAAAAACAACCAAAGAATTGGTGGCTGAACAATTCATTCATTTGATTGATTGATTGGTTGGTTGATTGATTGACTGACTGATTGAAAAACTCACATACTACTCAAAACTAAAGATTCCCAGAGGATTATAAAACTAAAGATTCCCAGGGTATTTTAAAATCGGAATAAATGTTTATTAAAGGGAGAGGGGAAATTGGTAAAACTTAAAGCATTTACTATATAAGTATAGAAACACGGAAAAAGAAAACTCAGTTATAAAGCTCTTGTTTCCATAGAGAAGCTATTAATAATATATGTTAACACAATGCTTATGTGTACAGAAAATCCTTGGGTGCTGGAAAGATAACAAAGAAGTCATCAAGTTTACCACCATGCAGAGGAAGAAGCAATTCAAAGCTGGGACCACCATTAAGAAGTCCCATCCCTGGGCAGCATCCCACCATGCTTCTTTGTGGGAGGCATGCCAAGCAGCCCCTCTGATGTTGATGTGAGGGTTTGAGTAAGGACACCGTGAAAAAGGACGCTATTTGAAATACAGAACTATTGTTCCAAACCGCAGAGGGCATTATTAGTTAAAACCAGCCTCGTGAATTGGGATCATAAATCAACAGAGAGAACACGAAGATCATGTCAGCTGGCGTGGGATTAGGCATAACGGCTCGATCCCGTCAGTGTTCCTACTGCTACAATTTCTAGCAGGTAAAGCATCCAGTCCTTCCTTCCTTCCTTCCTTCCTTCC